>LPNX010743058.1:28832-70223 GCA_001517045.1 Pseudotsuga menziesii
TAAGAATAGAAAGGCTGAGATGCATAACATAATAACCATAATCCAACAGAAAACAACACTGAGATTCACCCACAAATGGCAAGCATTCCAAGGAAAAAAACTTTAAACAAGCAATGAAATTACCAGTTGAGTAACTAAAAACAAGTTATAAATGATGCCAGAGAACAAACTGAAGGGCATATAGATCATATATTTCATAATCAGTCTTTCAAATACACATAAGAGTCTTTTACTTATCTTATAAACAGGTCTGAAGACCTCCTCTTGCCAGCCAAAAAATCGAACCATTTGTCTGTCACGTCCCCGTCCCTCAGACCGACGAAGAGGACGCGACAAACACCAATGCAACCGGGCAAACCGCCCCATGAACATAGACAAACATCAATGCTGAAATAAAGGCTTAACATAATGCATAACAGGAATGCTAGAATGCATAATCCATCATTCAAGATGCACATTTCAACAACATACAACGGAAGCAACACACATACAATTCCAGCATTCCACATGTTCATTATTACCCATTGACATCAACATAATTGCAGAGATGAAGTAACCAGCAGCACTTATCTGTTGATGAAGAATTGCCCCGCAACCAGCTACATCGCTGCAACGTTCCACCCAACCGTAGGCCAACGCACTGATCAATCTCTCAGCGACGTTGCCACCCCCAAGCTGGGCATGATTCCTCATGGACTAAGGGTTAATTTCAGGATTACACATAGCCAAGGGGACACCAAACAGCCAAACCAACACCGCTGGGTTTATCAGGCCATCAACAGATCGGCCAAGCCAGCACAGTCTGAGGACCAACCACTGCATACCAGTAGCAAAACAACCCTTCACAGTCGTGTGAAGAAGCAAAGACGACCAGGGATAATCCCAACAAAAGGTGAGCACAGCTCAAGCCCACAAGGCAACACGAAGTTGTTCTTGGCCCTATCGTGGCCAAAACAACTCAACAACAACACCCAAACCAGGGTGTGTCAGCAGCCACAAACATACAGTGGATGATAGAAACAATCCACAGTCCCAAACAGGGAAATCCATCCAACAGCACATACCCTTTCCCCAATGGAACGGCTGGGAAACATCACACAGCCCACCAAAACAGAGGAGGGGCCAACTCCCAACGTGGACAGACAAGAGAAAATTCAACCAACGGATTAGCAATCCTCAGTGGCCCAAAACGAATTTGGACACCACAGCCAACAAAACACGCGAGGAAGACGACAGCTCCAACACATTTTCAGGGAGCACAAAGCACAGGGAAAAACATACCCGATTCCACTCTGTGGAAATTCGTGAATGACCACCGATACACAGCTCCTCTCCTGGCTTCGTGAGAAGGTAAGGCCATGAGAGAACAACTCACTGGTCTCTGTGCGAATGGAAAAATGCCACAACAGACGGATGCACAGCGTGAGAGAGAACAACTCTCCCTGCGTGAGGTGAACCGACCACCATGAGGAACAAACGGACCATCCGATGCATGCGAGGATGAACAGACTTTCCCTCCGTGAGAGGAAGAATAGACCACGGCTCTGCGTGTGAGCATGACCGGCCACTGCTCTGCGTGAGGAGGGAAGAACAGAACTGACCTCTGCATGAGGAGGAACAGACCAGACGTGAGAGAAACCGACCATGGGTAGAATGAATACCGACGTGAGAGAAACGAAGGTTCTCCACTGGGCATGCGTACCGTCCAAAAATGACAGCACCCTGCCAAAACCCATGTTTTCCCATGCCCACGTTTCCTCATGCAATAACTTCCCCCAACTAACAAAATCAAGGCATTGAAGAGGTTGGATGAGACAAGGGAAGGTGGCAAACAAAACAATGGTGGCAACACATGGGTTTTTCCCCCATAGACTAAGGTTTGACATCCCCACCCCTTATCCTTTGGAACCATGCCCTTTTCATTCAACATTGCACTGCCGTAGCTGGTTGGGGTTTTAGTTCTATTCGATGTGCGTATTTACATGATGTCGAATTATAAGGTGCCGGATGGCACGACAAACCATCAACAACTATCCCCATTTCCGAACACACGCAACCAAATCGATGGTGGGGATTTTGCCTTTAGCTCCTCACCACGATTAATTACATTATATACATCATGCAAACGGGGTCAAAACCGGGACATTACATTGTCTTCTTTAAGACTTACACTTATACAATTCTCCAAAATTGGTTAAGGAACTGAACCCTAACTGTTTTTTTTTAGTCTACCCATCGAATAGTTTCATTTAAATAATATTTACAAAAATAAATTAACTTTCAAACCTAACTAATAATTGATTTCTTAACAAACTTTACAGATCCTTAGCTGCTTCAGCTAACAAGGAAATACCTTCTAGGGCTTGAGCCTTTCTTCCTGCCTTCAATTGATCTGCTTCCATATCTACAATCTTCCTCATTAGTTCTTCATTTTGCTGTTGTCGGTCCTGGATGGTTTGCTTCAACATTGTGAATTGACCTTCTGTATTCCTCTTCCTTTTCAATGCTTCTCTTGAAACTGCAATCAACTCATGATAATTGTTGTTCACCTCCTCCGAATCCTCTCTGAGTCTTTTGTTTGCCATGACCAAGCCATCATTTGTCTCCTGCATGTACTCAACCTGATACTTATATTGTTTTACACTTCTCTGTAAAATCTCTTTTTCTGAATCAAAGGTTTTATTTCCTGCTATGGTTTGCATATCATTTGGAAGCCATGGAATATTCAATCTCTTATAAATTTCTTCATCTTCTGGCAACAATTTTGTAGGAGTTTCAGGAAAACCTAGGTGTTCTTCACTCTCAGCTTTACATGGAACCTTTTCCTCAACCATCACCTTCTTTTCTGAGTAAGAACTCTTTATTTCAGCTTCTTGTTGTTCCTGCAACATCTAACTTCGTACCTCCAAAAATATATCAGATATTTTAGTATCAGTCAGGACAGACTCTCTTTCTGATTCCATTGGCCTTTTACCCTTACTGTCACCTTTATCATCATTCAATTTTTCCTTAGATGAAGAATCATCTATCACTGTTACTCTTTCTTTATTCAATTTAGGATTCAAAAACTTCTTCATATTCAATCTCAGTTTATTTCTAGGTCTGGTTTTTGGTCACCACACAGGAGCAATCTCCCCCAACGTTTTGATAGTCTTACCTTGATGAGTAACTGAGGCAAACTCAACAAATTTTGATTTCTTTCTTTTTGGTAATGCTACCTCATCACCTTGGCTGTGAAATTCCTTCTCAATACAAACCCTAGTTGCATCAGTGACAGGGGATTTATCATCATCAAATAGGCATTTCTCATCTTCTGACAGAACTATGATAGGACGTTGTCTTTAACTTCAATATCCTCTTTCTCATCTGAAATTTTCTCTGCAGGTACAACATTTTCAGTAGAAATTGTCTCTGCAGGTACAACATTTTCAACAAGCTCGACTTCCTTAATATCTGACTATAAATTCTTGCTCTCATTGTCATTAAGGTGTTGTTTAGATTCATAGTCTTCATTTGCATGATCTGAAACTTCCTCTAATTTAACCCTGTCTTCATCTTTGACCTTTACCTTTTGCCTGAGCTTTCTGATCAAAGTCTGCCCTTTATCAGCTTGTCTTCTATGAGACTGTCCTTCTTGATTATTTCGAAAACCTGACCAAAAAATGAAATACTCCCAAGTCTTTCCCCTACTCTGCAAAACAGTGTTTATAATAAGTTTGATGAGCCCATGATGGAAAATAGACTGCTTAGTATGATTTTGATGCTCCTTAACCCTGCATGACATCTTTTGCAGACTCTTTAGAAAGAAGAAGGGTAAGTCCATCTTGGACTCATCACTGAGATGCTGAAGAAATCTGAAGTGGTATTTGAAAACAAAGGCATATCTACCCTCACGGGAAATATAACTCTATAAAACTTTAATGGGCTCTATCCATTCAGGTTTGAAGTTATGAATTGGTACACCTTTACCCCAATCTGCAATTACACAAGGAAGTAAGTACTTTTGTGCTTGAAGGTGAATGGAACCTTCTTAAACCATAATTCTTCCTCGTTCAAGATGCATGTTGCCTCAGCTACCAACTTCTTAGTCATTTTGAATTGTAAAGTACCAAAAGACACAATGTCTTTATCATAGCACTGAGCAAATTTATGAGACACTTCTGCATGATATCCATCAATTTTTTTGAAAAATGTCAACCATCCTGCATTTGAAAATAACTCTGCACATTCTGGAAAATTGTCTACCCAACTTAGGTTAGTGGGCTCAACTCTATTTGTTTTTCCACTTCTCTTCATATTCACTATGGTTTAACACCACTTGTTGATATCCCACAATCTAGCTATCTTCAAATCATAACAATTTTCCCTAACACACAGTTCATAAGTCTTTTGTGCCAAATTACAAGAGTCTGACCCAATCACAGAGTTCAGGGAATTCCAACAAGTTCTACTTTGAATTTTACTACTTTAAATGATGAATACTTCGAATATATTTGTTAATAATTCATCATTCACAGTTTGTTAGGTGAAAAACTCATATTCCTCCTTCGAATTTTTTCATTAACGATTTTATCAGAAAAGCCCAAAATTAAGCAAACCCTAGCAATGACACGTGGGCTACCTATTTAGAATACCAATATGAGCGCTGGAATGCAATCAATTCAAAGGTTAAGTGTCGAATTTCATGTTCCACCTGTCTCTAACTGTCCACACCACTTCAAACAGTCGCTATTGAAAAGCCCTAATTCCTCATTCAGTTGAAAAATCTCGATTTCTCAGCAGTGTCTTCTCACCACGACCTTCAATATCCTTTGTGTCCTTCAGATAAGGAACAAACTCCTGAAAAACTCTGTCTCATTCTACTTGTTGTCATCATTCACCCTGCTTTCCATGCAATCGCCACGATCTACCTCTTATGATGATCATCCACCTATTTCAATGATAAAACTATGCACGACACATATCAAATGCATCAAATAATATGATTAACACCTCGAAGATAAGACACCCGAAAAATCGGACTGAAAAAATGATGATTTTGGCATTCGCAACTTTCTTGTAGCGCTCTAGTGTATCAATTTTGCTCTTGCGCTACAAGAAAGTCCAATCAAATAATTTCACATCATTAGGCCACTAATTAGGATTAAAACTTGGCTTAAGTGTTAAATCTCGACCTTAGTGTCATTTATAAAACTTATTTAATCCATATATGCCTTGTAAACCCTTCAATAATGAAATCAAAGCAAAAAAAATATTTGGTTTATCGAACTTTAAGACCAAAAAATATTTGCCTTGAGACCAACTTTGGTTTATCAAACTTTAAGAAAAAAAATATTTGGTTTACTTTAAAATCTTGTTCATGTGCTCAAAAAGCTTGCCAAGAAGCTTTTCAAGCTCACTATAGTTTTGGCAAGTTAGGAGGTTATAAATGTTTGTATTGTAGCAAATACTTTGAAACTCAGATTTAACGTGGGTGTAAGCAAGACACTATAAGAGAAAGTGATTTTAATCCTCGACGCTCATAGACTCACACATATGGCAAACCCTTTCCGCCCATGGAGTTTTAGGAATAAACCATTGCCATGTTTCACTATGGAGTTTATGAGAGTTCGTTCTGATCTTGACTATATTATTTTTTGTCCGCGAGCTAGCTACTACCGAGAGATACTTCTGATCCTCTATGTTAGGATTAATGACCTCCTTATAATATCTTAATTTTCTCTTAACCACTAAATTTTCCTCACACCAGAAATTCTCTTTAAACTTAGAAGTAATAATATTTTTGGCATTGTCAATGTTCTGCAAATTGTCGTTTTCATTAATGCCTCAATGTTTTAATGAAGCCATGGTATCTTTACACCAACACTGCTTGAGGCGTAAGTGGTTTTGACTTGAGTTTAAAGCAATTTTAGGAAGTCTCTCATTTCCCATGTTATTTATCTTATGCGTTTACACCAAGCAGCTAGTCATAGCAATGCTCTCGATAGGGGAAAGACCCACTTCTATGACTGAGAATAGGATAAGGCGTATTGCTTTTAATTTTTAGGTTATAAGTTATAAACCGCTTATGGATTTGCTCAATCTTCCTCCAATATTCTCTAGAAACGTTGCAGCCCCATACTTGACAACCATACAAGATAACATGGATAACAAGAGTTTCAAAGATGAACTTCTTTTTATCCCACATGACCAGATTGATTGATTTACAGTTATTTTCAAGATCGAAATAAGCTTTCCACCCTCCATTAATCATTTTCTCAATGCTATAGTTCAAATTGAACTTGTGATAAATATCAATTCCAAAATACTTATAAGAAATCACTTTCTCTAAGTTAATAAAATAAAGAGTATTTTTCTTTTTCTTCGATATATTCATTTATATATTTTAATTTTATACATCCTTTGTGTGACATTAACATTACATTATACTTTCACTTTCATTCAATTGACAATACCTTTTATACCTTCTCTTTAGTGAGGTAAGTGCATTCTCACAGTTTTTTCAAACATGGGTAACGTGAGGTAAGGCGTTCTCTCCTACTTCTCTTATTCTTCCATTTCACGTTAGGGGTATCATTGCTTCTATTGGTTGCATTTCATTTTCATGGTATCGCTCAAGTAAAGTGCATTCACTTATTTTCCTTTTTAATCTATCGTGGTTGCATTTCATTTTCATAGTATGATTCAAGTGCGTGCATTTATTTATTTCCTTTTTTAATCTATCTTATTTACGGTTGTATAAAGATGCTAGGTTTTGGTCATTCATTTCTTTTTCTTGTTTGAGGTCATATCAGGTTCATACAACTTGGAAAATATTATATTCAGTCAAATTTAGAATAATTAATATTTAAAATTTATTTAGTTTTTTATATATATTAAAATGATAAAACTTATTATAACTTATTTGTCTAATAATTATTGAGAAAAACATTTTCATAAGATACTATCTTTAAATCAAAGCTGATTAATCATCATTTTTCAAGAAAAAACACGTAAATAATGAGCTAGTGATCTACTTTCACTCGTAATCGCTCTAAGCCTTTGGTCATTAACATGTTTCTCTATGTCCAAGGAAGACAAAAAGGTCTTACTCCATGACAAAAAAAGGTGGTTTTAGCCCCCTATAGTATCTCAAAATACCCAATATCCCAAAGGTCTTACTCGATGACCAAAAATGTGGTTTTAGCCCCCTATAGTATCCCAAGATATCCAATATCTCACGTTCTCCATCATCGCTAAGGCTTGGAAAAGGTCATATGGTATCAAGTATCCACTAAGATTTAGCTCTATACATGAAGCTAGGATACTATACTAGGTTGTAGTTTTACCTCATATCGTGGAAGAATATTAATTTCATTTTTATTCATTGAAAAGTGTGCTCTAATATTTCTTTTATAAAATCAATATTATTTTGAGGTTGATTTTCAATACTCTTGATTAAAGTTGATTTTTAATATTGTTAAGGGATCTAAGACACTCAAAATCCTCATAGTAGACATTAGTGTACATGGATATGGTAAAGTTAACTAAAGGTATAAATATTTAAAATTTTAATGTTTAATGAAATTTTATATCAAAATAGATTTAAATATTTCAAGTCCGAGCTATAATTTAAGCATGGTTCAACATTGCTCATTAAATGTAATTGTTTTTAATATAAAAAATATTTTGAATAGAAACATATCATATGATAACTCACATTATTAATAACTTTACAAAATAATAACTTATAAGCGATATTTTAGAGGAGAAGGTGGATTGAGAAGGGTGATACCACCTTTTGTCAATGTTGGCATTGTTGGGTGAGTGTCCATGTCAATAAATCCAAGGAATCAACACAGAATCGACTATCCCCTTAGGTCATGTTGCATTTCAAGGCCATTCATCTTTTAGGTTTTAAATGCAAATATAGAGAATATTGACTTGTCGTAGAATGTATCCCTTGGGCCGCACCCCAAACTATTCCAATTTACTCTTGGGTATCCCATAACAATGTCACCAAATGCATTATATGATGCCCACCACAACACTTAAAATTTCTTTAAAGATGGTAAAACCTATGAACTTACTATGTCGCAAAACTTTGTTCTCCTAATCTTATAATACAACAAGTCAGCTTGCATAAATGCATTTCTCTTTCTAGTATACCTTGCATCAACCGGTGTTCTATAGCCACATCCTCCTTCCCAACCATCTAGAATCACAAACCTCCTCCATCCTCTCATTCCCCTTCCATACCTCACTCTCTTATTGGCATTCTCTAGTCACCTCATTTCCCATTCACAATAATAAAGAAATCCATTGTTTACATTTCTCCGAGACTCACTAAAAAACATAACAACCTCAATATTGCAGTATCCATCTCTCCCATTCACACCTATCTCTCAATCCCTAATGTTCATGGTACTCTTAGTTGTTACAACATCACAATATTTAACAATATTACTAGATAAAGGATCTCAAACAACTGAACACAATTAGGAGGGAAAATAATAGATGTGAAATTAAATTATTCCGTGGGGTAGTTTTCCATGTTTTTTTATGAAAAAATATTCATTAATTTTCTTTTTTTCTTTTTTTCTAAAATTATTTGGACAAATTCCACAAATTATAACTTGAAATACCAAATTCCACAAAATAAAAATTAATTTACTCTAAGCATCACCCAAATTGTCTAGTAACTATATAAAATCCTTAAATTTTTTAATATTTTTACAAAAATATGGTGAAACATTTTATGGTTGGAAATTTAAGAATTAATAAAATTCACCAAGGATTCCATGCTTAAAAAAAATTACAGATCCTTAATATTTTACCATACAAGTAGACAACACAAAGCCTCAGGAATCATGCAGATAATTCATTAGAGAATGTTGAAGTGGACTTCATTTCTAATTGAAGAGCCATTCCAAAGAGGATCCTAATGCACTATAGAATGTAACACGACACACTCTCCCTCTTCTAATCCTTTAACACAACAACGATTAAGGTGGAATTCCACATTTTGAGCCTTATATCGCTACACCAACATCAACGTATGACATTCCTATATGTTGAAATAATTGCTCATTTAACATCAAACTACAAGTTGGATGGTTAGACTCAACCCTAGAGAAATTCTATAGTTTAAATGGCACTTGATGTTTGAAGATATATATTTACTTTCATTGCAACTAAACAACTAGCACACTCCATTTCCTCGTAGTAATTGTTAGTAACTTCACCATAATAGGTTAAGCATAACCTATGGTACTTTCTTCAAGGCATTCCCTTTTGGATCTCATATTTTAGCTTCCAGATACTCTTACACTACACGAAGGAAATTCCAAGCTCATGACACTCAGAGACACGAGATCTTGTATAACTATACAAGTTTCTCACCAACCAGCAACAATGACAATAATCACCACTTCTACACATTCTATTACTCAACTCATTAATCTTCTCCTCTATGTATAAAATTCTCTCATGTAACGACTTCATCTATCCATTGTGGCATGGAACATGGTTGTCTGTACACCTTTGGATATCATTCCATACATAAATGTGCCATAGGGATTTCAACGTCACATTTGAGCAATGAGTTCAATATCATAATTATGTGACATGTTTTCATTCGTGAAATAAAATAAACATTTTTAATATTGTAGTTTTGTGACATATGTTTTCATTGACAATCTCCCAAGAGTATATGCAACAAATCGCAAGTCACATATATCAATAATTCATAGGTCATTCTTGGCCAAGACTTCACATCAAGGAGATGCCTATGCTTTGAGCTTGATTATAACAAGTCAATATGTGCAACCCTATCACCCACCGAAATTGAACCTGTGAAATCCTCAAAGTTAACGCATATTCTCAACCATTCGACCCACTCACATATGGTATATAACATAAATATAAATAGGTTAAATGATATATATTAATAACAATATTTTAATTTTAATATACAAATATAAAACAAAATATGATTTTGAAATTAATTATTTTTAATAAAATAAGTTTTTGTTATTACATAGTACAATTTTTTATTAAAAACTTGTGACAAGTATTATAGAAACTTGAAATATTTTAGGATCCCTTAAACAATGTTGCTAATCATTTCAATAATCCTTTATTGCTTTCTCACTTAGTGCTCACTTACAAGTATGTAACAATTATTTTTAAAAAATTCAGTAATTAGTGCTCTTAAAAAAATTATATAATTAAAAAATTTAGTAAAAATAAAACCTCTAGTTTTGTGCTATTCAAATATATTTATAAATGCATAAATTAATTATGTGCCCTTAAAACTGTAATAAATGAATTATGTGCCCTTCAGAAACTGCAATAAATGACTTATGTGCTTTTAGAAACAGCAAAAAAAAATGACAACTATTATGTGCCCTTGAGAAATGGTGAATATTAATCAGCCTAAGGGAAGAGCAATGATTGTTGTCGCAAGCTCATTAATGAGTGTTAGATTTTAGCAGCAGCAATCATTGCTATTGTTTGGTATTTTAAGAATTTCTTCAAAATTCATAACATACCAAATCACACAATTGAAATCGTAGAACGTTGAAATGACAGTCCAACCATGAATCATCACCTGTGTGCTGACAGCTCTCGGACAATCGTTCTCACATTCCAGGGTCCCTTCGTAATGTAAACAATCAACTTCAGCTAGGAAATCCTGAATCCAACATCGCTTTTAAGAATTTGATCCAGGAGAGCAAACCAAACTGCGTCACTCATCAATGACTATAGACTTGTTTATAACTTTATTAGGTAAGTCAATTCGATGGGAATCACATTGTTCATTGTTGTTTGTAAATGGAAGTTCACTACTTAAATCCAGTCTACACTATACAGTAAGCTCTACACATTACAAACGAGGAATACTTTTTAGTTCAGGTTTTTGGGGAACATCTACCAAAAGAGTTTACAGTGGAGGTTGCTACAAATTCCTAAAGTACTTGAGTGATAAAATATTTATTAATAAAAAATTGGTTTTTATTTTATAACAAGGTGGATGAGTAGCAAAGGTACATATTCCTTGCCATAAAGTTTGTAAATTGGATCGCCATTATAAATTGAATTTATAAATGTATTGAATTGAGTTTGTAATTCAAATATCATTACATTCATAAATTGAATTGCCATTGAATTTACAATTATGTAAATGTGTTGGAAGCATGTGTAGCTGATTGTATTAGCTAAGTCGGTCAGCCAAGCTAAATAGGTCTATTGGTATCCAATTGTATTAGCTAAGTCGATCAACATTATGCTTTTCATTTCATTTTCGGGGTGTATTGATTGACTAGTGCTGCATTTTATTATGCTGGTTCATCTGGTTGTGTATCACTGTATAGACTAGTAAAATTATTTTTCTACATAAACATTTTACTACAATCACGTCCTCAACTTTCTACCATGGAAATACATTCAATGTCTGAATAATGATGTTGATATGTATCAATTTTCTAAGAATAGCAACAATGAATTACATCTCCATATGATATTATAGTAAATTGCCTACACTGATATGTCAGAGATGTCAAGAGAGAAAGAATAAAAAGGGTTTTTGACAAGGATGGACTGCAAGAACTTAGGAAAGCCTGTTAAAATTTAGGAAATCATAACATAAAAAGTTGTGTTTGTTGTACCATGAATGTCAAAACCAACACATGATTTCCTGCACTACAGGGATTAATAATTTTGTATCATAATTTTACTGATTTATGGTTTAAAAAAGTACTATTAAGGAGTATTCAAGTTGTCAAAATTACATGGTATCCAGTTTTACGTGGACTGCACCAGGCTCAACTTGGCTGTATTTTGAGTGTCACTTAACCTCTAAGGAGAATTGAAATCTGGTCAACCAGATCCACACCTTAACCAAGTAAACTAATAAAAATTGACTAAAGATGATACTATACACTAAAATTTCAAAGAGTTTTAGCTTATTATGAGATAATATCTTTCAATTACATGGTATCAACATTGTTTAGCCCTATTTTTTTGTAGGTTCCTTTCACAATTTCAAGATATGATAATATTTTTTCTTTCACAATTTCAAAATATGATAATATTTTTCCAGCATAAATGTCACAAAAAATGTATTAAACTTAGTGAGTGGAAAGTTTTGCTTCTCTCTCCCACCTTTCCATTATCTCCATTTTTAATGGAGAGGCTTGAATTTGCTTCATAAGAGTAAGGTCGAGATACCTTTCAGCTTCTTTTCTTGATGCATAATCAAGGAGTTGTCTTCGTTCTACTTCTGAAAGTCATTCATCCCATGGTTACAGGAATAATCCATTTCTAGGTTGATAAAGCGGTGCTTGACAACAATCTGCATCTGAACTAGAGGCACCAACTGAGAACATGCTAAGAGTAGGAGCAGTTTCTTTAGATTGTTCTCTTGTGAGCATATCAGCAAGGCAATTGAGATAACCTGGCTTATACACAATGTCAAAATCAAAATTACTGAGCCAAATAAAACATTTTAAATTATGACTAATGTTCTCGGCCATCAAATTTTCATTCTTAAAAATACCAGACATTATCTTTAGATCTGTTCTAATAACAAATCTAACTGGTTTCAAACATAAAATAAAATGATGGACTGTTTTCTTAACAACCAAAATCTCTTTGTGGCTGGAAGGGTAGTTGAGTTCTGCTGCTTTGAAGGAACCCGAACCATAACCACACACATGTTCTTTGCCTTCTATAACCTCAACTAAAACGCCACCCCGAGTGTGGGAAGAAGTGTCTGTTTCAACGATTGGCTATCCTAAGCCCTGAGGTAAAGAGAGACGAGGCAAATCTAATACTTTGGCTTTGATATGATGCACAGCCAAAGTCAAATCTGGTGACCACTTTACAGGATTCTTTTTTAATCTTTGTTAAAGAAGATGAATATCAACGACCTGTCCTTTGTAAAAGGGTCTGATGTAGTTGAGACTACCAAGGAATCTCTACAACTGAGTTTTATCAAGGATTTGGTTAGGGAAATGGATGAAGGTGTTGAGGACATGCTTTTGTAGGATGATCTGTCCTCTTTGGATTTTAAATCCAAGAAATTCCATTTTGGTCTTTCCTATCTCCATCTTGCTTTGAGACAAGACTAAGCCATGTTTAAAAACCAAATCATAAAAGATCTATAAATGTTTCAAGTGTTCTTGCAAGTTTTTGGAAGAGATCAGAATATCATCAATGAATACCAGTGCCCACTATTTTTCTCTAAAAATATCTTCCATATGCTTCTGAAATTATGATGGAGCGTTATTGATTCCAAATGGAAGAACTTTCCATTGGTATTGACCGTGTGGAACTACAAATGTTGTCTTAAAATGGTCGTTTGCATTAATACCAATTTGGTAAATCCTGATTTCAAATCAAATTTACTGAATATTGTGCAACCAGCAATTCTTTACAGCAGACTGGCTTTATCTGGTAGAGGGTACCGAACAATCTGGAGTACAACATTGAGAGGTTTATAATTTACCACAAGCCTTGGATTCCCCCGCTTGATCTCAGAATGTTTGTTTACAACAAATGCTCGGTGAGCCCAAGGGATCTTAGATGGTTCTATCAGGCCTTTGGATAGAAGTTATTTAATTTCTGAGGCACATAAATCTCTTTCTGAGGGGGACATAAGACGAGCTGAAGCTTTCATCGGTTTGATCTTTTGCAATGGATCAAATGGCAAGGAGACAAAATATTTTTCTCTTGTCCAGAATGCATTTGGGCTTTCTGAGCAACAGTCTTTAATCAACTTTCCAGTGATATCTGCAAGGGCTTGTTCTCCATGGGTATCAGAAAAGGATATACAATGATCCATTTTCAACAATTGAGCAGGATTGGTTTTCTGCACAGGCTTCTATACAAAGGATTGACATTTCAAACTAGGATTAAAGAAAAGAGGAAGCTCGACTGTACAATTATTAATAACACAGGAAAATAACATTTTCTAGGTATCAAAAGAAAAAGGACTAACTCTGGACAAAAATTATGAACCTAGAATACAGTCTTCCTTAATGTCATCTAATCTGTACCAAGTTACTGCATTAGAAGTTTTATTTAGCTTTATCGGTAAATTTTCAACTTTTGTAGCAAGGGGGACTGAAGCTCCTTCAATGGCTAGCCCATGGTCTATAGTGTTTTCCCAATAGAATGAAGGGAGTGTTGAACCTTTTGCTTGGTTTACCTAACAACCGGAATCAAGCATACAGTCTAAAAAATATGGTTTGAACTCACTAGGGCATAACTGGATTCATATAAACATCTTTGGACCAGTGAGCATTCCTAAAGTAATATCAAGAGAAGCTTCTTTCTTTTCTGGGCTTTCCATAGCTTGGTCATAATGCTTGCTTAGTTATTAATCAGACGATTGATCCCTTTCAATCTGTATGATCTTAACCATACTCTTCAAATCTTCGATTTATGTTACCAATCTTCTCAGTTGCTGCTACTTCTCTGTGATTTGCAGTTGGAGCATTTGCTATTTATCACTCCTAAAGCACTGTCTGCTTTCATGACTGTCAGGGTAGCTTTTATAGAGTTCAGCAGGACTGTACTAGGCAAGAGTTGCATAACTTACCTTTCCTTTACCTTTATCTTGCTCAAGCATTTTGAGCAATTTCTTCTTTTCATGTTTCGAAGATGCTCTCAACTTATATTCAAAGGCAGGTGTTTCAGATAATTGCAAATCTATGGCTGCAATTTGTTTTTCAATGTTCTATGGCTTGTTCACAGAGAACATATACAGTGAGAAATCATACTCTGGAGGCTCAAACCCTCCCAAATTTGGTTTAGAATCTGACTCTGAAGAGGAAGAATAAGAAACAATATTTTTAAGAACAACATTGTCGTTATTGGACTTAGAGTCATCGGATGCAGTTGATGCATCAGAAGGAAAGAATATTACTTCACTCGAGGGTGACTCGGTTTTTGAACTGGAATGTAGATCCCACCATCACGGATCTAATTGAGCTTATAAGGCAGCAAGCCTTGGTTTGGACTTCTTTTTCGGACATTTATTTGCCCAATGGCCTTTTTGGCAGCATATGAAGCATTTTTCCTTATCATTTATGTCCGTTCTTCATTTAACAAACTTTTTATGAGGTTGCTTGCTATATATCCTGGAAATTTGATATCCATGCTTTGTTTTATGCTTATAGGGATTTCCTGTATCCAGATGATATCTAGGATCACTAGAATAGAAGCCTTTCTTATGTTTATATTTATGACATTTGCAATCTTGTGATAGATGACCTCTATTGTATGCACCACATCCCCAATCAGGCATTTTTGCAACAGTCTTATAGAAGGATGATGAATACATACTTTGATGACGCTTGAAGTCTTTACTGACTCTTTTTTCCAAGCAGTGCTCTTGCCATGTTTCTAGTATGTAACTATGCAACTGGGCTAGAGAGAGGCCTCGATAATTGATATTTTTGTCCTTCATATATTGTTCCACAGCATCTGGAACATGACCTGGGAATCTTTTGAGATAATGCTTCAGATAAGCAGGGTCTCCTGATTTTCCAAAGGAAATCAAGAGTTTTTGCATATAACAGAAATATTCTTCACTCTGTGCAAGATTACAGAGTCGAGCTGACATAAATAGAGAAGCAAGATGTTCATAATATTCGCTTTCATCGGATCCATAGAACTCTTTACCCAATGCTTTGATTATCTGTTGATCAGCATCTTCAGCAGAGAGCATTTCATTTCTAGCTTCTTGTGGGAGCCATCTCCACCACTCATTAGCAAGTCCTGAAAGACCTGTGATAATCTATCCAGGCAGTTGTTGACCTATGAGGGTATCATCTTGAGTTCTTTTATAAAGGGTCCATTTTCTAACATTTGTATTGCAGTCTTGATATCATTTTGGGATTGACACTAAATGTTCAAGACAGGTTGGTCAGGCATTTGGGACAACAGATTATTCATGGTGTTAACTCCAAATTGGAATTTTGGGTTTGGAGCCTTTGATGAATCAGGCATCTGGAGGTCAAAGGTGTTTTCACGAGGAGGTGGATTATGGATGGATGAAGACTTTGCCTTATCATGAACAGACATCATATTCAAATATTTAGTATCTAAGGCAAGAGGAAAAATTTTAAAGTGACCAATCCATTCCTTGATTTCATCACATTCCTCTTCATCTCTTCCAAAATTAAATTCTAGTTTCTCATCCTCTGAAATACTTAGCATACTAAAAGAAACACTATGATGATGCTTATTTTATTTCTTTGGAGTTTCTTTTCTTTTATGACCTTGTGATGCTAAGGAAAAGACTGAGGGATTAACACCTAAGACTTTCTTTTTAAGCTCTTGAGTTTGGGTCAAAATCTCTTCTGACTTGGCCAATCTTCTCCCAGCTTTATCTGCAGCTTTTTCAACCGCTTCTTTCATCTCTGCAGAATCTTTCAAGAGATTATCTAACAGACCTAGCTTGGTCTGAATTAACAAAAAAATTTCATTTTCTTATACCACTATCTTTTTAAGGACAAGGAGATCATAGGCCATGTCATCAAGATTCTATGCAGTCATTTTCTACTACATATTGCTCCAGTTAGCAAGCTTGATGTCATCAGAGACAGACTTGTCAGGGCTTGAAGATTTATATGCTAGAAATTCCTTTTTGATATGGCCATCTATTGAGTATTGTTGGAAGGGTACCTCAGGCAGGTTCCTACCTGGAACATAGGGCTTATGTCCTTGGTTATTAACTTCCATAGCATCACCATATCTAGGTAGAGTAAGCATACCTAGTGTTGGGGGATCTCTATTTTTCTAGTGTTGGATCCTCTGAAGTATTTTTTTACATGCTGGGAAATATTTATGTTGGCCACGATGTTTTGTTTCATACAAACCAGTGAAGGAAGTAGAAGTTGACTAGGATGCAGAGTCGGAGTTGGATTCGGCTTGTCGTCGAGCATTATTGTAAGAGGTCACAGAGGTAGATCTGATAAGAGGAGGTGTAAATCTGGGAGCAGGGGTTTGTGCTAGTAATCTGAAATTACTAGTTTGCTGATAAAAAGTTAAAGGTTGGTTCAGGATGGAATGTTGCAAACATTCAGCATTTCTAAGTTCTTGGTATTTGACTTCCCATTGCTGGGGATAATTTATACCAGTCCAGTCAAAAGTAACAGGGGTAGCTTGACAAGATTTGTCAGATTCAAATCAAAGAGAAGACATCATATTAAAAGGAAACATGAAATATGAATGTTAGTTAAGAAAAAAGAAATTCTAGTTTAAAGACTGTTAATGGAATTATGTTTAAGAAAAGGGAGTGAGAGTTACATCAAAAATACTTTATATATGGATTTAAAAAAATGAAAGGGAGATATTTACGGTTACTTTGGAAAAGAAGATTGATTTTGTTGAAAATGAAAGTTGAGATGATTATTTTCATTACAAAGTTATTTCCATTAAAGTGTTAATTGTATTCAAAAGAAAAGGGTTTTGAATCAGATGGTGAGAAGGGAATTGATTGAAAATGATCCAAGTGTAAAAGCCATACCATTTCCATGCATTGGAAGAGTTGTCATAATTTTTATCAAAATCTGTTTAGTCATGAAGGCCGTCATTTAAAAGACTTAAAATCGTTGCATAAAAATAAGGTTTTTTTTTTTAAATTGTAAAGGAGAAGATCAATTTTATTGAAGATTGAAGTGTTTGTTGAAGAAATTTGAACTCCGTTGAAGCATAAGAGTGACTATATTCATATATGTGTTTCTTGCGAATGCATCAATATTTCCCCATGTGGAACAAGTAAATCACATATGTCATAAATTGCCATCCTTACATTGTGTTAGCATAGCACCGTGTTGGGTTGATTCACGGGGGATTCACCTTGTTGACTAATATCTTATCACGTTCATTCATAAAGGATGGGTTTTAAATTATGAAAAATAAGGTCAAGATATTGTAAGTATTGGGTGGAGGGGAATAGGGTATGGGAGGTTTATAGGTATTGGGGGGGGGGTGTTGTAAAAAAGGGGTATATATTGAAAAATAAAGAATATATTGTAAAAAAGTGGGTTTTTAAATTGGAACTATGTATTGGGAGGGGTACTCAACAAAATGATTTGGGTAGTTATTTATCAATATCTAGTGAAATTATGGGTATTCTTTAATATTCTATGAACAAAGGCGCTATGGCATAGTTTCATTGAGTGAAGACCTCGTAGGTTGATTCAGATAAACCTCGTAGCTAAAGTACTTTCCCATCAAATTGGAGAGCATCGTGGGTGCTACCTAGATGTTTTGGTAAATGGAAATATATCCATAGGGTTGTCAGTAAATCAATTTATGTACCAATGTTTGTCCCAAAGGTACAGTTGATTCCTAGTAGGTACAAATTTGACAATTTTTTGTTTTTGCAACAAAAAGGATGCATGAAGAATGCAATCGTCATAATGTAATTGGGAATATGTTCTAATGAGGTGCATGATCGGTTGTACCCAACAACTTTGACTTTTTCTGTTGATTTTTTGGTCGATGTTGTAATGCCTCTTCATAGGCATGTTTGTGTCACCATTTTGTTGTATGCTTGTTCAGTTGTCATACTTTTTGTAGGTCTAAGGTGTATGATATCACAAGATTTGATACTCTCTTAGAGAGGTTTGTGTTTTAAAGTTGTGGAATTGACCACTATTAGAGGTAACAAGGGTGACAAGTGTACCCGTAGTTGAAAATTGATCAAGGTCAAAGATAAGAAGATAAATCTTCAATACATGGGGATTAATTCATGGAACATATATATTTCCAATATTCAGTATGATGAAAGCCCAAAGATGAAGAATGAACCATAGTTAGAAATGAACATTAGTAGCAAGCATGAGCAAACCTAAAGAACTTGATGAAACATTGAAGAAGAAAAAGTACGAAAAGCTTACAACATTAAAGAAGAAGAAAAAGAACAGAGTTTGAAACAGGGTCATGAATCAAAGTTAAAAACCAAAATATTTTGAAATTATGTTAAGTGTTTGTAAGCCTCGTTGAGACATAAACCGATGGGAATTTTCATTTCATAATTTTGCTATTATATTATCATAATTAAGAAAGTTACTCTCAAGATTAAGAGGGAGTGTTAGAGGATGTAATATCATTAGTTAGTCTATTCAGTTTGTCGGTTTTATAATCAATTAGATGGTATTGGATAGAACCTTCAAACATGTATAATATATATACTATTGTATAACATAAAATAAACAGTTCAGCCATTCATGGTTTGATACTCATTTGTTTGTATATCC
Organism: Pseudotsuga menziesii; assembly: GCA_001517045.1. Taxonomy (NCBI): domain Eukaryota; kingdom Viridiplantae; phylum Streptophyta; class Pinopsida; order Pinales; family Pinaceae; genus Pseudotsuga; species Pseudotsuga menziesii. The sequence goes on from LPNX010743058.1 coordinate 48,089, forward strand.
CCATATTATTAACAAAGGTGTGCTTCAAATAAATAACAATTTTCATAGTTTATTTATTTCCCCTCCCTTCTGAGACTTGTAATACTTTAATAATTCATGCGAGAAAACACAACTAGATTGTCATGCAAGTTTTGCATCTCTTGAACAAAAGACTCCAAATTCATATAAGAAGATCCTTCTTTTGCCACAACGATTTCATCAATCTTACTCAGTGCCTTAGCTCTCCTTCTAATGGTCTTTCCTTGTTCATCAACCAAAAGCATGATCACGTCTTCTCTTACTTTCTCTTCACTTGGAACGCTTCTCACACCTAAACATATTTGTAAGGATATCTCCAAATGTTCCAATAGGATCTTGGATTTGAAGGGTTGTTTTGTAAACATGGGCCACATGATCATGGGGATTCCTGTGCTGATGCTCTCCAGTGTAGAATTCCACTCGTAGTGACTCAGGAAAGTGCCCACTGAAAGATGTGAAAGAATAAGAAAATGAGGTACCCAACCCCACCCCTTCTCTTTGGTCCCCTCTTCGAACCCCTCTAGCAATCCAACATTACAAGTTTTCATATTCAGTTGAGGACCTATGATGGACCAAACAAAGGCTTGCCAACTGGTGTTTAGGCCCAAAGCCAACGCAAGTATTTGCTTTTCTTTGAGGAAAAATAGGCTTCCCAAACACACGAAAACCACGAAATTCAGACACTAACAATACAACCACCATAAGCACTCGTCCTTGTTGATATCTGCGACAGTAAAGAACTATGCAGTGAAAAACTACAACAGTAAATAATTTTTTTGTTAGAAATTTTAATTTTCTTTTACTTCTTTTCGACTTCAACAGGTTTACTTTGACAGATTTTATTCCACTAAGTTTACCCTGACCAATTAACTCACAAATTTTTCTCAACCTTTTTAACTCTAACAAGTTTACCTTAGCAAGTCTACTTCAACCATTTTACTCCAACGAGAGTTATCTTTGACAAGTTTACCTTCGACCGATTTTTACTTTAACAAGACTTACCTCGACTGGTTTACTGATTCGACTAAATTGACTTGACGATTTTTACTTCAACCAAATTTAACCTTGACGAGTTTTTACTCCAACAAATTTTTATCTTGACAAATTTAACTAGACCAAATTAACTCAATGACTTTTACTCCGACAAAATTTTCACTTTGACTAGCTTTTACATTGACATATATTTTGCTCCGACCAATTTCTACTTGGACAAACTTATGATGGTAAATGATTATATTGGTATACAAAGTATATGATTCACTTAGAAGTGAAAGACTCCCTTTTACCTCCTGGTCAGTTAATGCAAATTCAAATGACTCTACTGCGACAAATTGATGTGAATCTTCTACTCAGCTATACTTGACAAGCCAACTATACCAAAATATTAAAATGAGTTTTGCGTTGAAATTACTTTGTGGTTAAATATAGACTTTTACACAGTGAAATATGAAGGATTCTTGATTTATTTTATTGAATGTAAATGTTCCAACCATTCACACAAGTAATTTTGGAGAAGATGTGCAGCATAAATATTCTTGAGACTAAAGACATAAAATCTATAGGATTATATATTACCCGAGAAAATAAGTCACTACGACTGCATACACAGAGTTGGAAATTTACTTGGATTTTTCACCTTTTACAGAGATTGGGCTCTCAATACATTCTAAGATCAGGAGCTTGTGCTCTCAATACATTCTAAGATCAGGATCTTGTGCTCTTGACCACTTCTTAGACTTTTTCTTCTTCTCCTTTCTCTCTTACTCTGTTCTTCTCCCAGAGACTCTGTTTTTCATTCTTCTTCAACTATATATACAGAGATTAGAATTCTGCTTCTCTTGGAAGCTATCGACTAACATTAAATATTGTAATTAATTTCTACCTAAAAAATTGACTTTAGAAATACTATTAAGATGCTTAAATACGATGAAACGTGAACTCCATAACATGATAGAAAAATTGACTGATCGACTGACAAAAATGCACTTCTACAGACTCTAATTGAGTCGACAGAGATGTAATGTGTATCTGCTTGTAATTAATATTTCCAACAATCTCCCTTAATTCTAAGAAGATGGGGATCATTAAAAAAAAATTTACAAAATGTTTTAGAGCTGGAACTTGCTCTGTGCATGGCATAATTCACTGCGCAAAACTTGTCACTCCTAGACAAATTCACAGATATCAGAATGCGTCTCTTGCCAATGGTTTTGTAAATTTATCGTCCAGTTGATCTTCAGACTTGCACAATTCTAAAAAGATTTCTTTATTTTTATTATTTCTCTTATGAAATGATATCTTGAGTTGATGTGCTTCGTTATATTGTAAGAAATATGGTTCTTTGATAGTGCAATGGTTGAGTTGTTGTCACAGTAAATAGTTGTTGATTCTTGATGGTTCTGCAACATATCTTTTAACATACTTTGTATCCAAACTACTTGACATACAACACTTGTAGCTGCAACATACTCTGATTTTTCCAAGGAAAGAGTAATAATGTGCTGTTTCTTTGAATCTTGTGACAAAAATCTTGTACCAAAATGAAATGTGTATCCAGATGTGATTTTCGAGTCATCTATGCTTCCTCCATTTTCACTGTTAGTGTATCCAATAAGTCTGAAATTTTATGAGGTTGAATACAAAATGCCAAGGTCCTTTGTGCCACTTACATCCCTCATAATTCTTTTACCTGCTTGCTAATGAGAATATTTTGGTGACTTCATAAACCTCGAGATCATACTAAATTCATACATGATGTATGGCCTTGTCGTAGTTAGATACGTAAGGCTTCCAACCATTCTTTTAAATAGTGTAGGATCTACATTTGATCTATCATCATCCTTGATCAATTTTAATTTATTATCATTGGTGTTGGGACTTCCTTAGAATTCATTTTCATACTTAGGCTGTGATATAAATATACCACTTTCATATTACTGGACTTCAATGCCCAGAAAATAGTTCATAAGCCCCAAGACAGTCATTTCAAATTCACTTTCCATGACTGGTCTAAAATATTTTATGCCAAAATCACCAGTAAATATTAAATCATCGACATGCATGCATAGTTAACATTTACCTTGCTTATTAACTTTGGTGTACAATTTCGGTTCACTTTCACTTATGTGAAATCCATTCTGGATGAGATAGGAATCAATGAGACTATACCATGATCTAGGAACTTGCTTCAAACCACAAAGTGCCTTTTTTAGCCTGTATACTTTGTGCTCTTGTACTGGAACTTTCCTTGTGGTTGTTACACATATACTTCTTCCTTTAGATAGCCAGTTAAAAATGCATATTTAAAATCCATTTGATAAACATGCCATTTGTTTTGTGTAGCTATGGCCAAAATTGTTCTGACTGTGTCCTTTTGTGCAACAGGTACAAAAGTTTCATTGAATTCTATACTTGACTACTATGTGAGCCCTCTTGCAAGTAATATTTCCTTGTGCTTTTGCACATTCCCATCAGCATATTGCTTGGTCTTGTAAATCCATTTGACACTTATCACATTCTTATCTTCTGGAACACCTACCAACTCCCGTGTTTGATTCTTCTCAATGCATTCTATTTTTTCATCCATGGATTGTGCCCATACTTAATCTTTGACAACTTCCTCAAATGTTAGAGGATCGTCTATTTGAGAAAATAATACAAAAACAAAGAATGAAATTGGTGTATCAGCCTCATATATTTCACACAGACTTCTTTTATTTATTGGATTTGTCGATGTTGACCTCCTCAAACTTGTCGATGGCATTGTCGACAGAGTTTGATGATCTCTTAGTGTGCTTGTCGGTGTAGCTTGAGTTATCACTTGTGTTGAAGTTCCTTGTGCTGGAACTTCCTAGCAGAGATTAAGTTTCTTCTCAATTGAGAAACATGTCTCACATTCTTTAGCAATAAACTATTTCCAATTTTCATATTTATCAGAATGTCTCCTTTTCCAATGATATTACAAGGCTCATAATCAACAAGATAAACTTTTCCAAAATTATTGGCCTGGTTATTTCTAAAACAAGTTTTGCAATATCTTGCATGAAATGATGCTCCTGAGTCAAGTACCAAACATTTGTAGTGGTGTCTTCTATATATATGATAAGAGAAATTGTATCTTCTTCATAAGTTTTATTTTCCTCATTAGCCATAAATTGGTTTTCAACACTCTGTTTTTTCAATAACCAACAATCTTTCTTATGGTGTCCTTCCTTAACACAATGACAACAACTATCCTTTTTTTCTCTAGATTTTGATCTTCATGCCTCTTATTATTCTTCACTCGTTCACATGTTTTCCCTCTCTTGTTGGATGCAAAAGCATATCAAAATGATGTACCTTGAATTTTCCTTCTCATGTCTTCACTGAGAAGAACCCCAACAACATCATCAAATTTTAGTATACTTACTTCTTACTAAATACAAAACTTGAGCTAGATACCGAGTCACTAAAAATCATAACAAATCCTTCCCATCTATCAGGAAATGAACACAACAACATCATAGCCTTGACTTCATCTTCTAGTGTGATGCTTACTGACAATAATTGTTAAGGTATTGAACTCATTCAAGTGATTGTGATCATCTCACTTTCTTGTGTCTTTAAATTGAACATTTTCTCCATTAAAAATAACGATTGTTTGAAGCAGAGGGCATCTCATACATGTTTGATAAATGATCCCGTGATCCCTTTTCTATGATCCGTGTTGAGACATTGAACAATACATTGCTTGATAAAGAGAGAATGATTGTAGCTATAGCCTTTCGATCTAGTTTGTCCCAATCATCTTCTAACATTGTAGTTGGATTTTTTTATTTCCCTTCTAGCATGACTTAAAGGTCCTTTTGGATCAAAAGGGGCTCTAATTACAACTTCCACATTAAAAAATATCGTCCTATGAATTTATTACTTCTCCATTTGTTTGTCTCCTCCATAATACAAGTGTTCACATAAAACCTTGCTTTGATACTAGTTGTTAGAATTTAATATATAGACAAATGTATTGTAGTTAAGTAAAAATAAAATAAAACAAGAGAAAAAAAAACACACACATAGACACAAAGAATTAACATGGTTCAGTATACTGCATATTGCTACATCCACAAGAAAGTGGATTTTCTCCAATTCCTTCCTAAAATGGACTATGCAAGAAATCCTATATATATTTTATCTGATAGTATCAAAACAACCTTGAACCATCAAGTGGTCTTGGAATACAATAGGAATATTCCACCCATTCCCAAGAATGAGTTGTTACCAACTCATATCTTTACAGTGAGCAACCATTTCCAATATTGAATTCTTACCAATTGTGTAACAATTGTTCATGAAAAACCTAGAAACTAAAACTGACCTCTAAATCAAAATTCACATCTCAACAATTTTAGTTTCAAAGAAAACTCATGTATAAATAAGTGTGTCTTCTCTATTCCGAAGGGGGGACTCTTGGATAAAATGTGCAACTTATCAAGCAGTGAATAAAGGTTCTCGTTATTTCCTTTCAATCTTCAGTTCTATAAATAACATGCCTTGATTCTATAAATTGTATGCTTCGATTTAAGTTTTAGGATGTTGTAGTTTAGTTTGATATCTTGTTCTTGGAAGAATTGAGGTCACTCTAAATGGATTATGGTAGTCTTACATTTTTATGCAGGTGTGTTTATTTTATGCAAGTATGTTTTTCTTTTATTAAAGCATTTGATTCATGGAAAGAAGAGGTTCCAAAGTTACACATGTCAAAATCCAACTTGGTGATAGCAAGGTCATAGTAACATGATGGTGTTTAAGTACATGGTCATTGCTAGAATTGTTTAAGCTTGCCTTTTTAAGGAGTGTTAGTATCATTATTAATGATCAAGTAAAATGCATACTTTAATTCAAAATAGCATAAATAGAAACTTCACCTTAGTACATAGAAGTAGGAGAAATGAGAGGAGGTGGCCTTATCATCGATCTCGCTGGACCAGGATTAACAAACCTACATTCCACCTTACACGGTAAAAAACTATGTATGTCTACTGTAACTAAATAAGGAAACACGCGACAGGGAAAAACCCTTACTTGGCCAAATGAAGCAAGAGTTTGAAGATTGAAGATAGAATATGTTTCGAAGCTTCTCTAACCATCAAACTCCACCTGCACATTAAAAGAAGAAGTTAGAGTTTTACTTTAGAAAACAATTTAAACAAAACAAAGGAATTCTCAGACCGAAACTTACCTTAAACGAATGCAGAGAGGGGCATGGGTCGACTCCTCCTATTTCCCCTCATTTCTCCTCTGCGTGCACAATGACAGAGGACCATAAGTTAGACTCTGTAACTTTTTCTTGTTATGTTTGAAACCTTAAATCCGCACTTGAGAGGGACACAAGGGGAGCTAGGAGGAGCAATCATATAAGGTTTGGCATCACTCATCTCTCAAGAGGATTCATGCAAAAATTTGAAACAATTGTTGTCATAATCACCTAATTCAATTTCTAACAAATTCACTCTAGGAACTTATTACGATTTTAATATTGTAACGACCTAACCATTACTATAACCAACACCTTATAACACATTGTTCTCCCTTTCTTTCCGATGAAAAAATCTATTTTTAAACTATGAAATTATACACTTTACATATAGTTGAAATTGGATTTCTCTTAGGGCATAAAATAGAATCAAACTCTCTTGAGTTATATCGAGTCATAGATTTCTTGGGTTTTTCCCATAGGTGCAAGTAAATCACTCCAAGGACATCAAGAATGCCAATAATAACCCATAAGGAGCTGGTATCCTCAACACATCTATGATTTAGGTGGTGTGATTGATAATGGGGACTCCTCTATAATAGATGAAATGGAAAAGTGACTCACATAACTTTCCTCCAAGTGACTTAGTAGATGGTGGGATCAATAAGTGGTTCATGTTATTTTAGTTCATCTAATATTAATAAATATTGTATTAATATACATTGTTTAATTTGAAATAAGGATCATTAGAAAGCCACATCAAAGGTTGATCTAGATATGTTTTTGTGAATTGCCATTGATAAGGTAAAGTTTAGTAAATACTTAAATATATTTACAATTTTCAACTTTTAAAAGTTTAGGAAATATTAATATTAAAAATTAATTCCTAAAATGACAATAGAATTTCATTTGAAATAAGAAAGACTCGTATTATCCTTTAACTTTTAACAATTCAACTATTTATTAATTATTAATATAACAACATAACTATAATAACATTTCTTTTATATATATATATGATTGATCTTTATATCAATGAGATAGAGAGCTTTACATATATTATGTGAATATATATACATGTAAGCAAATCATGTAACAATGTTAATGTGTTAAAGGCTTGAATGGGGGAATAAATAATCAAAATAGATATTAATTAGTTAAAATTATAAGGAATGGGTATTTTTTTATGAAAAAACTAACAATTTAAAATGTGTTTGACTACAAATTAATTAGTTTGTTTTAGAATTTTATTTATGTACTTGAAAAGCTTTAAAAAAGCATTTATCAAATCATGATAGTTTTAATGAATTAAAAAGTTATAAAAATTGGTATTATAACAAATATTTTAAATTTTACTTGAAAAACTTAGAAAAAACATTTTAAAAAGTTGTGAAAATTGATATTATAGCAAATATTTTAAAATTGTAATATAACTCATATTATTATTATTTTGAAAAATAAATTTTCTAATTTGGTTTCTCCTACACATACATGTAATGGGCATCCTGCTTATCTATGCCATAATAACTTATCCATCACTATTGATGATCAGGATCAAGTATAGAACTTTACTATTCCACCACAAAGTTTGTTTTTGGTTATGATGGCAAGAGCTATCATCAAGCTCGCTACAACCGCATTAAATGTTCTTTAGCTCTATGGATATCTATTACCTTAATTATCAATATGTAGAATCTAAACAAATTATTACAGAAATTAGTGCTAAAAAATCAACATTCTCTAAAATGAAAACACTTACTTATTAATCCCATTAAAATAAAATACAACCATACAAGCTGTACGTCATATACAAAGTCAAACAAGGAAAACTAAAAACCTAGCATCTTTATACAACCTTCAACCAGAAATAGAAAAATAAGAACCAAGTGACTCAAAGTACTTGGAAAAGATAAAGCGCCAAAACCGAAAACCTGTCATCTTTATAAAACCTTAAACCAAAAAGATAAAGTGCCAAAACCGAAAACCTGTCATCTTTATACAACCTTAAACGAGAAATAGAAAGAAAACAAAATAAGCAAATACACTTACTTGAACGGGAATATGAAACTGAAAAGCAAGCAGTCATGGAAGACCTGACATCTTCAACAAAGACAAAGAAACCACGTGAATGCATTAATTACTTGAACGATACCATGAAAATGAAATGCAAATGCAACCATTAGAGGTAATCGATACGCAAAAGGTAAAATGCAAGAATAGGAGAGAGCGGCCATACCTCACTTTACCTCTCAGAGCACACTTACCTCACAGTACCAGCTGCATGTCCAAAAATCTATTGTGGAAGGCGATTGTGTCATGCTACGACACAGTACTGTTAAACTGTGTATTTAAGAGAGTAGGAAAGATCTTTAAACTTGTTGATTAAGCTCCACCTCTCAGAGCACACTTACGGGGAGAGGTAATCGATACGCAAAAGGTAAAATGCAAGAATAGGAGAGAGCGGCCATACCTCACTTTACCTCTCAGAGCACACTTACCTCACAGTACCAGCTGCATGTCCAAAAATCAATTGTGGAAGGCGATTGTGTCATGCTACGACAGAGTACTGTTAAACTGTGTATTTAAGAGAGTAGGAAAGATCTTTAAACTTGTTGATTAAGCTCCACCTCTCAGAGCACACTTACCGGGAGTGGGATATGGGCTAACCAAAACGCACCGTTTTCTTCTACCCGCTTTTTACAAACCCACTTCCTCCCACCACCGGTTGTCACTATCGAAGTTGTCTTCTGCTACCCGCTTTTTACAAACCCACTTCCTCCCACCACCGGTCCATCCATACTCATCTTTGCAGGTTGGATTTGACGAGGACATACACATGTCAGGTGGGGGGCAGAAGACAACTTCGATAGTGACAACCGGTGGTGGGCGGAAGTGGTTTTGTGAAAAGATGGTAGAAGAAAACGGGGCGCTTTGGTTAGCCCATTTCCCAGTCCACTTTATGGCCTCAATCTTGGAAATCATGTCATGATTGATTCAGAAGGCCAATCAGCTGGTTTCAAATTTCGTCTAAATCATGTCATGATTGATTCAGAAGACCAATCAGCTGGTTTCAAATTTCGTTTAAATACAGAAAGGCCAATCCAGTTTTGGATTGCACTTTGCAAGCTTGTTCATAATACTATTCTGTTGCACTTGCAGTGAAGCTAAGTTAAGTTGTTTATAATGGGAAAAGGAAAACCCCATGTAGTGGCAGTCCCGTCCTTGGCTCAGGGCCATCTCATTCCATTCCTTCAGCTGGCCAAGCTTCTCGCCTCGAGTGGAGGCTTGGCTGTTTCGTTTATAACAACCCCGGGGAATGCGAAACGTCTCCAGCCTGAGGTCGAGGGTTCAAATCTGGACATGATCCGGCTGGTATCCATTCCCATGCCTCCTATCGAGGGGGTGCCCCCGGGAATCGACAACACAGACAATGTACCCATGCACGTCGTCCCCTTGCTATTTGCTTCTTCCCACAAACTGGCTGGCGCATTCGAAGAATGGTTGCAGGATCACGGCCAGATGAATAATACTGAATATCCTTCTCCAGTCTGCTGCATCATCGCCGACATGACAACGGGATGGGCTCGCCGCTCGGGTGCCAAGCTCGGGATCCCCAGCGTCGTTTTCTATACTTGCGGAGCATTCGGCATGTCTCTGCAGCACTGCATCTTTAACAGCACTCCGCAGAAGAGCGTGGACGAGGAGGATCAGTTCTTTGAGCTCTCGGAGCTCATCTTCGGCCTCAAGCTGCGCAAGTCCGAATTGACTGTCTCGTGGCGGGATCCGGATTCTCATCCCCTCTGGAATTTTCTTAGGGAGGAGATTAACGAAAGCATGGAGGGACTGGGCATAATTATTAATACGTTTTACGAGCTGGAATCCCAGGGGATCGATTACATTCGAAGCTTGACGGGGAAACCTGTGTGGAGCATCGGTCCCTTACTTCCTCCGGCTGTTTTAGACAAGACTGGCGGGATCGATCAAGAAAAAATTAAAAGCAGCCGGGGCAATGCGGCAGATATCGATGAGGGCGAGTGTTTGAAATGGCTAGATTCTCGACGTCCGAATTCTGTGGTTTTTGTGTGTTTGGGAAGCCAATTTTTCCTCAATGAAAAACAAATCCGGGCGCTGGCTTCCGGCCTAGACGTCAGCCGGCAGGCCTTTGTCTGGTCCATCAGATGTCCTCAGGCTGATCTGAAAACTGCCTGCGACGTGGGATTGCCAGAGGGATTCGAACAGAGGACCAGAGAGAGAGGGCTGATCATATGGGGCTGGGCCCCTCAGCTGCTTATTCTTTCGCACCCTTCAGTGGGCGCTTTCCTGAGTCACTGCGGGTGGAATTCTACGGTGGAGAGTATCAGCTCGGGAGTCCCCATGATCACGTGGCCCATGTTTGCAGAACAGCCCTTCAACTCCAAGCTACTGGTGGAACGTCTGGGGATAGCTATTCAGATATGTTTGGATCTGAGCGGTGTTCCTGATGAAGAGGAAGTAAGCAGAGCTGTCATCATGCTTCTGGCTGAGGAACAAGGAACGGCCATGAGAAGGAGAGCCGAGGAGCTGAGTAAGCTTGCTAAAATTGCTGTGGACAAAGAAGGATCCTCTTACATGAATTTGGACTCTTTTGTTCAAGAAATGCAAAAACTGCACGACAATCAAGTTGCGTTCCCTGATGATACAACGAAGAATCAATTGTTGCAGGTCTGATGATTAAGCGATGGGAAGTAAAGAACTCCAGGAAATTTCATTTTTATTGCTACCAATGACAAGAAACTATGGGACTTGTTATTGTTACGTTACAGATTTTATTATTACAGTGGCATAGCTTTAGGTTAAGATCAACTCCAGTGGCTATTTATGTTTGTGTTAAGAGTGCTATAGCTTTATATTGTGATTTAATGTATGCATTAGCATACATTAATGTCATACCATACATGTATGGTTAGTTAAGAGTGCAGTCATAGCTTTAGTTTGACATTAATGTTGGACTGTATGCAATGTCAGATCTTATGTTTCAGTGTGAGATTGTCTGTTATAAATATTCAATTAAAAAGGTGGAGATCGTATCTAGATGCTGCAGAGTGTTTATTGAATTTCTGTGTATAATGGTTTATAAACTAGTTTTAAATTTGTTGTTAGTGTAAGAATATAATTTGATTTTAATTACTGGATAAAGGTTTTTATTTGAGATTTGGGGTGGACTACAGTTTATGGTTTTTCATTTATTGGAAGACTACTGAAAGATAACAAAGATAAGTGTATTGTAAAGATTGATTTTATGGTAGTCACTCAAAATTCAAAATAAACAATTATAAAAAAGGAATATAAAAAATAACTAGTAACTAACTCATGAATGCATAATTAGTAGCAATGCAGGGATAACTTATAGTTGATAAATGGATAGCCAACAATTCATCCCAGAAAACTAGAAGAATATTGAACTGTTTAACTATATCCACTCTTTAACTGTTTAACTATCTCTCAACTATTTGATCTCTATGGACATGATTCAGCCACAAACTATGTGGATGTGCTAGTTATAAGTAGAGATCATATCAAACAATTCATAATTCCTCATTAATAGTAATTAAATATACAGAGTGCTTAATGAACTGTTCATAATATTTGTTTTTAACAATATTATTCTAATACTTTTGTCTATAGAATAAAATCATAAAAGTTAATAATAATTGAATGAAAGTGAAAACTTAATTATAAGTAAAGATCAGATCAAACAATTCATAATTCTTCAATAAATTAATTAATATAGTGTGTGCTTCATGAACATATAATATTTTTTAAACTGTATTATTCTAACACTTTTGTTTATAGAATGAAATAATACTTTTGTTTATGGAATGAAATTATAAAAGTTAGTCAATTGAATGAAAATAAAAATCAAACCATTATAAGTAAAGATGAGATGAAACAAATTATAATTACTTATTAATATTAATTCAATATACTTGGTGTTTAATGAACGGTTCATAAATTTTTTTAATAGTATACTTTTGTTTATGAAATGAGATTATAAAAATTATTGTAAATTGAATAAAAGTGAAAGTACAATGTAATATCAAATTTAAGAAGCACAAAAATTAAATATATAAATTATGTATATACATAATTTTATTTTTAAAAAGCATTTTTGTTGTAATTAGACCCATGTTAATTGAAAATGAAATTGATAATATTTACATATAATTAAAAAAATCTAATAAAAATGTGTTTAATTTTTTATATAAAAATAATATATATTTTTAATCATTTAATTAAAAAAAAAAATGTTTTTTTAACAGTTTAAAGTTTATGGAAATGATTATTATATCTCTATTAAATTTAATGTGAGTAGATGTTTATTCCAACTCCAGTTTTAAAGGAGAATGTTGGATTAATCTTGATTTGATAAAATAATAATAAAATATTAATTAGAGTAATGTATATTTGGTTATTAATGGTCACAACATTAATAATCCATATAGTTCATAATTCATAGTATGTGATGAAGCTTTTTAAGGGTTAATGAACTTCATCATAAAATTTTGTAATGGAGGATTGACTATAAAAGTAATGAAATATATATTTTGGAGACTAGTTTCTAAGATTAAAAGTTTTTAATAAAATAGCTATAACACAAATTGAAAAGACACTTTCCATTTCAAAACAAATATGACTTTTTGAAAGCATTGACAAAATGTAAATTGTGTATTACAACTTTATTTAAAAAGACAAGAAACTTGATTTAGACATCATATTTAGCTTTCATAAACTTTATTTCTCTCATGATGTCTTAATATTACTAACATTCTCTTCCATGGATTGAATTGTTAGATATCTAACTATCAAATAGATTTCAACTATGGTGAAGATCTTGGTATTTTTACATCTTGGAATCTTGTAATCTTGGATTCTTTATGGTAGTTGAAGCTAGCTAGGTTAGGTATATTTCAACATAACTTTTGGTCTTTCATCCACTAAATACAATAATTTTATCTAAGATTAATAACTTTATATTAAACTTTAAAATAAACAAAACAAAGCAATTAAGTATATGCAACAATGAGAAAGTAAGTTACTCATCATAGAATGATATCAAGGCTGATATATAAACAATCAGATCAAATGCAATTATATTGTCTCAATGCATGTATATTTTTTTAAAATTAGTCATGGATTTAAATTCTGAAGAATCTAGTATATATACCTTAAAAAAATACCCTTACCTAATTTGAGTGATGAAAGGATAGAGTATGTACACCTTAAAAAAGAATGAAGCAATAACACCTTAAAAAGGATAGAGTAAGTAACATGATTGATAAAAAGATAAAGTATGTACACCTTAAAAAAATGAAGCAATGAAAAAGTAAAAGAGTATAATTACATAATGCAATGCAATAATGAGAAATTTGATATAAGAGAGTATATTGATTAATACGGCAGGCTCATTGCTGAAAGTTAGATTTCAAAATGTTAAAATCCAACTACCAGCAATAATCCTAATACAACAATCATAACTCATTGGTTTTTTTAAATGTATGTGCATAGAATAGCAGCTATCAGGGAAATTGAAGAGTGAATAGAAGAACTAATTAGCAAAAAGATAACATTAGAAGAACTAATTTATCCCAGCAAGAAGATAACATTAAAAGAACAATCTACGTTTTGGACATTGATCAATCTAGGTAAGTGCAAGGTAGCATTTGGCGCCTCTGTAATTTTTGTTTTCGCTTTCTTACGAACATTTGATCGAACAGCCGTGATAGTCGTAACACATGGTGTTCACCGAGTCCAAATTTTGGGCAATGGAGGTCGTGGCGTATACCCTTTTCCGGTCCTAAAGGAAGAAGTATTATGCAAAATACATAGATGTGGCTAGTATTTACTAGTTTTTTTGTTATGAATTTCCAAATCTTACAGTGTGGGTGTTTAGGGGTTTTCTTGTCACCTGATTTCATTTCTGCACTTAAAATTGTCCAACAAACAACATAAGGATTTCCTTTTGACACCGTTTCCTTCGAATAGTTTTTTGCAATTTCTGCAATTTTATTAGATGACTTAAATTAAATGGCTCATTTTAACCACCAAGATCATTAAAATTAGCATTTAAACTTTCGAAATTATGATTTAGATCAAAATTAGTCTGGGAGATTCTGATTGGTTTGGACGTTTTGTGGATTCTGATTGTTGCCCCAAGCTCATTGTTGAAAGTTAGATTTCAAAATGTTAAGATCCAACCATGCGTGGAATTTGACCTTTATAGAAGTTTTTCCGTTCTAGAACTTATTTGACAAGTAAATGTTAAACGCACACGTCACGGTTTACGATAAAAATATGTGAAACGTAGATTTGAAAGGTATTAATTTACATTTTCCGTCAAATATTATAATACAAACTATATTACTGCGCCCGCCCTCTCCACTGCTTTCTTCGATTCCTCGCCTAATCCCATTGTCCTTTAATGCATATCCGTCCTTGGGACTGATCAGGCCCACAATAATAACTATCGTTTATGCTAGTCATGTAGGCAGGACGAAGATATAGGCAAACTATATCATCACCGCACATTACCTTCTCCCGTATGTCTGGGATGGCCCACTTCTTATTACAGGATGGCCTTTACTGGTACACGATGGCTCAATACAAACTGATGGCCCGCCTACTGCAAAAGAGAGAAAAAGAATAGATGATATTAGCCTCCTATTTTTCTCACCCGCTTTCGGCCTACTACAGGAAGCGGACATCGAACGAGCTAGTGCAAGCTCTGTTTATTATACTTTCGGTCGAACAAGCTAGTGCAAGCTCTGTTTATTATAGTTTCTATAATATCATGGAAGTTTGTGAGTGGTTAGATGCGCCAAATAATTACCCCTTACACATCTGGGGTGTTTCTTTGGTTAGTGCAAGGTGAATTGATCTTTTTTAGGACAAGATAATTAAAGAATAAGAAATAGAAGAAATAGCCAAAGACAAGGCTTGCAATTAATTTTTAATAAAAATTGATTTACAACTGGAGCATTCATCCTTAATAGTTTTTACCCCATGAAAAAAATGGATTAGTGTTAACACTTGAAGGGTAACTGTAGTAACTTCGTGTCGATTTTATAGATAATGCAAACAAGTGTCAGAGTCTTGAGCCTAAAGAGAATCCGGGGATCAGTTAGGTTGGAAAGAGATTGGTATAGCTTATTATAAAATAAATTGACATGCTATGATATGTATAAAAGGCAAAGTGACAAACACAAAAAATGTGACCATCAACAAATTTCCAATTGACTGGAAAATTTCCAATATAAGGTGGTGTATTTCCACACTACGTTTCACATCCTTACTTACTTTCTGGCCCTAATCATGGAAATATCAACTTGTCTTTATTTTGTTTAAAATTTAAGTACAGAATTGACCATACAGTTTTGTTTAATTACTAGGGAGGGCCTTGTATACTGGGCAGATTTTCCATTGGGAGGGGAGCCTGTCAAATGAGCATCGTCGGATCTCTCATCCAACCGTGCCCATTTGACAGGCTCCCCTCCCAAGAAGAAGTCTGTCCAGTAAATAAGTTTCACCAATTTTCACTACAGTCCCGGGCCCAGGGACATCTCATTTCATTCCGCCAATATTCTACCTCGCACAAAGGATCGGTGGTTCCGTATATAACTATCCCGGGAACGCCAAACTTCTACAGCACGAAGTCGAGTGCGTACGATTAAGGCTAACTAAAACGCCCCACCTTTCTGGTCATTTTTTCATTGAAACCAATCAAAATTTGACTAAAATGGTGAAAATCGACCGCCAGATGCCACATGGTGAATGAACGCCATTAATGTTTTCTTTCGAACAGGTATACGGACCCTCCTTTTTTTCGAGATTAGATGCGTTATCAAATTCGGTCGGTTGATTCGGTGGAATTGAAAATTTCAGCATTTCGTTTGACACGTTTCTCATTCAAATTGGGTTCCAGTTTTTTTTGTCCAATAATTTTCTTCTCAACTATAACTTGTATACACAAATTAAGGTTAAAAATATATTGTCAATCATTAACTACTTTACCATCAAAGCTATAGGCAATCAAATGGATCTAAGTACAATAAATAAGACGTGGGACGTTTATGAACAACTGTCTTTGTCTCTGGTTCGGAACTAACTGTTTTTCGTTTTTTCTTACTTGTCTTTTTCATTTTTTAGATAGTGAGTATATGTAAGTGCTAATGTCCTCGATAAAGGTAAAAACTTAACTTTTTAAGAAGAAAAAAACACATATTAACTATAAAAACTTATAACTTTTTAAGAAGAAAAAAACACATATTTTTATTAGTTAAACCTACTCTATAAAAACTCAACCATTACAGATAGCTATCTGGTTACCAACTATCTATCTACTCTTCTCTAACATCTTTAATGATGATCTCCCATCTGAAATTTATCCTTATCATTCATGTAACTATAGGTGTAAGTTAATCTAAGGAGATGTGCTTTGAACACAAACATGGTTTTACTTGAAATTTATAATCAGATGACACCCACTAACTAGATTCAAAGGAAGCACACCCACCAACCAGATTCGAAGGGACTTCGAACACCAACTCGAGATCCCATGGCTCGTATACCGTATCTGGCTACCAATGAAAATTTTATGTGTTTTAATATTTTGTTCTGTGTTGTCCATTTTATTTCACCTATTTCATCCATCTACACCTACAATCTATGCATACATAATACAGTATTTTAGCCATGAGGTGAATGGATTGGTGGTAAATTTTATGTGTTTTAATATTTTGTTCTGTGTTGTCCATTTTATTTCGCCTATTTCATCCATCTACACCTATGTATACAGTATACACTATTTATACTGCATTTTATCCATGAGGTGAATGGGTTGGTTTGTATGGAGTTTCTTCTTCATCATGTCATTGGTATAAACATTATTGTCAAGGTTGAGGGTGTGAGCTAGCAGTGGGGTTATTTGTCTAAAATTTTAGGTTCTTTTTCTCGGGGATAGTTGTATTTTTTTTAGGGAAGAGCTATTATCTTTTAATGTCTTTTGAGATTAAGTGTCACTTCTGCTTGCAATGCAATTGGATAGATCTTTCTCACATCCAAGAGTAAGGCTAGCATGGCCAAGTTTACTGCTATATACTGGTTCTTGTGTTAATTTATTAGAGCTCTAGTTCACTACTTGGTTTCTTTCCCTTTTGAGAGTCTATTGTACTCTCTAGTAAGAGGGGTTGCCATCCTTTAATGCCTCAGTGTGACCAGGCCTTCCAAGTTTATTGCTATCACCTACCACTAAGTTCTACTCCAACTTTAGCTCAATGGTTTTGCCATGTTCCTTTCCCTATTGGGGAACCATTATATTTTTTTGTTAGAGGTGATCTTATCCATTAATGCATAGTACGACTGGGTGAATCCACGAACCTGGGTAATAGTTTTTGGCAAGCGCATTTTGGCAAAAACAGAAAAACGCACCTCGGTCGAGCGTTTAACAAGCCCTCGACCGAGGTTTTAATATCTCGACTGAGGTTTTATCAAGCCCTCGACCGAGGTTTTGTTCAGCCCTCGACCGAGGTATTTATTAACCTTCGGTCGAGGTATTAAAACCTCAACTGAGGGTTAAGAAATACCTCGGTCGAGGTACATACCTTGACCGAGGTGCCTGTGTCGAAAAAATTATAAAAAGAGGCCGCGGGGGCCGTGGCTGTCTTTTTTGCTAAATCTCACTGTGGAAGCTCGACCGAGAAACAACGAGCGGCATAAGGAGAAGCAACCCAAGCACCCCGAAGCAACCCAACCTCGTCACGATGGCGTCGGAGCCAAGAGGTAACAGTTTAAATAATTATTTTTCAATTTAAATGGAATTTAAATTTTTTTTTTATAAATTTATAAAATTTGTTTAAAATTTATGTTTTTATAATTGTTTAAATGTATGTTTTTATAATTTTCATGTTTAAAATGTGTACCAGCAAGCGGAAATGCTGCCGGATTTTTGAAAATTTGTAGTTAAATTGAATTTTTTTGTTAATTTGTTATATATATATATATATATATATAAATTATGTCAACCGGTAGCGTTTATGCTACCGGTTTAATTTTGAAATGTGTCCCGAGCAAGCCGAAATGCTGCCCGATTTTTTTCAATCCTCAATCCATAAAACACCAACTAAACAAACCTATATGAACCATAGAGACAATTAATCAACTGTAGGCCCGAGACAAATAATAAATTTTTTATAAAAATTTATTTGAAATTGGTTAATAAGTTATAATATTAATAAAAAATCCCCATACCCCACCCCCTTTTTTCAAAACATAAATTAAACCTACCATTTAATGTGACCTCCCTAACCCTACTTAACCCCCCTCTCAATATTACTACCTTACCCCCTACTAACCCCTACTAACCCTATTCACCCCTACCTAAATTCATATCTAAACCCCTATTTGATAAAATTCAAAGTGCAGGTCTCAAAAGTAAAACATGTAAGTAATTGGAAAATGGTTGTACCTTACTTGATTATAACATTTAAAAGTAATAAAACTTGTTTTTATTGTATGTATTTGTGGAGGGGCTTAGAGTAGCCAAACTAGCCCCTCCTCAAAGATTCTATAAGTATATACCTACAAAGGGGCTAACGATGGTCAATACTGAAAGCATCATTCTTTCAAAGAGGAGATGAAAAATAAGTCATCTTTACATATAGATCCTAAACTCTTGAGTTAGAAACCTTCATTATCGGGAGATTGAAAGATACCCTATAATTATAAATGCAATTAATGATGATTAGAAAACTTACATTAACCACTACAAAGACAATGTTTTAAATTGTAAATTCAATAGGTAGTGGCCATCATTCTCATCTCTTATCAAATGGACCAACTCCAATTTTATTTTATTTTTTGTCATTTTTTCCACTTCAAAAACAACAACAAAAAATCCATGGAAGGAAGACTATTATTTTAGGGCAATGTTGGTCTCTTCTTTAAACCATGGTTCTTGAATTTCAACCCAATGACAATCCTTATCTCAACAACCCTAGTTTGTATAAGACTCTTGAATCTTTCCATCTCACTGTGGACTATGAGAGTTTTATAAGGTATTGGAAACCCCCTTGATAAATGTATTAAGAATGACCCATGCCAAAGAAATATGGGAATCATCACCTATTTTATAATTTGTATAGAGCTCGCATTTAGTGAAGTTTTATCTGATCAAATCATTATAATATGTGATGATCATCGATCGACTCATGAATTGGATAACAAACATATGAATTTAAGGTGTATAATTTGTCAAGATACATGTGACATTCGAGAGATCCTTACCCAAAGGCTAATGTCTCGAAGGGAAAAAAATGGAAAATAAGAACAAACCTTGAGGCTAAAGACACACTAAGATGAATCCTCAAGGGCTTGTTCCAAAATAGGATTCATAATGATATAATCCAAGAGCATTGAAAAATTACCTACCACTCCTTTTGAGGTATGCAACATAGATATGGATTGAATCATGTCAAATGAGCAACCCCTCCTCTGTAAGTTGTCACTACTATAAACTTCTTAAGAAGATGAAGATGAGATACACATTTGACAATTCCAACTTAAAAAGGGAAATGATTCAATTTGACCAAATGAAGGCATAAAAAAGAGAAAAAAAAGTGTTCAACTTATTAACATACAACCTTCGTAATCATTTGATTTGATTTAGAAGTATGTTCCTATCTTCAAATATTATAAAACAACTAAGTAGAGTATGGCCTTATTGCAATGAATTTTAGTACTTAAAAATTCCGACTCAAACAAAGGGGTAACAACTAAATAACTAACCTTTAATTCAAAGTTGTAAGAGTTGAAAACTAAACAACAAACTTGAAAAAAAATTATCATTATATTTTTTATTAATAATAATTTTAACATCATATTTTTTACATTTTTACACTATACAACATGATATACATGTAGTCATTATCTATATAACACAGCACCTATCATTACAATTTTAGATTAACAAATATTAAAATGTTTTATTATTATTATTAATAATAAATTTAACATCATATTTTTTACATTTTTATACTATGCCATATGATATACTTGTAATTATTATGTATATAATACAACACATATCATTACAATCTTAGATTAACAAATATTAAACTAGTGAAATTTTTTTTTGCATTAATAATTAATGTAAATCATAAGTTGCCCCCTGGGGTTTGGTCTATTGGTCACTCCACATTTTGTTAAGGCATGGAGGTTGTTAAGTAGGTAATAGGTTCAAACAATCTGGTGCAGAAAGATGACCGACAGTGTGTAGGGGGGTTGGGCAGGCTACCCAAGGGCTTATAGTGGTAGCGACAAGAATCAACCCCATGTCATGCAAGTACGAAATGGGCTAGTTGCCAATTCCCATTGTAACAAACAAAAATGTATATCATAAGTCATTTAAATTATGCCAACTCAAATATAAATATAGCAACATAAAAGAACAAATTTTTCTTTCCATCATAATCCATGGTGGAAAGTTGTACTCATTTGTCTAAAAAAAATTGATTGTCATATTTTACGAGTGCTCTTCACTTTAGGTTCATAACATTATACTAGCTTCACTTTTAGGACAACTCTTAATGGATAGTTTAAACAATTTCAATGGATGCACTTCACTCTATTTGGTGGACACCTTTCACTCTTAGAGGAACAACTGATGGGTATTTTAACCGCCAAACATTTGATGAGTATTATAATTGTCGAAGTTTAATGAGAACCTCAAAAAAAATTAGAAGATGGAAATTCAAATATAATTTACTAGAAATCTTAACTTTACAAGCATCGAAAGAAAGTATAAAATTAATACCTTACTAAATCCATATTGATACTAACTTAAACTTCTACCAAACCCCTACTTAAAACCCCCTAACTAAACCCTACCAAACCCCCTATTTAAACCCCTATCTAAATTCATACCTAAACCCTATTAATACCTAACTAAATCCCTATTGATAATCCCTAAACCCCTACCTAACCCTCCCAACCTAAACCTATCATATCAATCAATATATATATATTATATATATCAATATATATATGATAATTTGTATTCGTATTAAATATTAGTTAAAGATTAATATATATATATATATTATATAATTAAAACCATGGTTAACCAAAACCAATGATGTTTTCCCATGTTTGACCATAGTTGACCACATATGACCATGGTTGACAATGTATGACTATGTTTGACCATAATTTGCTATGTAAAATCATGTTTGACCATAGTTTACGATGACAAACCATTTCGAGCATCATTCATATAGTCAAACATGCTTCACCATCGTTGACCATGACAAGTAATGTTTGATCATAGTTGATCATTGGCAATGGTCAACCATGTATGCCTATTGTTGACCATAAGTGACCTTATTTTAAGCATATTTGGCCAAGGTGAAACATGGTCAACCATGGTCAAACATTGACATGGTTGAACATTGCCATGGTTGACCATGCTTTACCATGTTTAACAATCACTAACCATGTATGACTATGTTTAACCATAATTGAACATGGTAACCATTGACTTTGGTTGACGATAGTTATTTTTTACTAAGGCTAATATAGATTAACAGTGGTCAACCAGTTATGCCTATGTTTCACCATAGTTGATCATTTTTTACAGTAGTCAACCATGGCCACATATGGTCAAACATTGAAATGTTTAACCATAGTCAAACATGTTTTCCCACATCTAACCATGCAAAATAATTTTTAGTCATAATTGATTATGGGCTACCAAGCAATGATAAACAAGCAATAAACCAGTCTAAGAAGGCTAAGAGGGGGCGCAAAATTGGTTAAATGCGAGTCCACAAAGAAAAAGAACTTGTCCCAAGTTAA
>LPNX010743069.1:0-47011 GCA_001517045.1 Pseudotsuga menziesii
AGAAAATGTACAGGAAAGTATTCAGAGATACAAGAAACACATGAAGCACCTGCAAGAAATGAATGATGGATTATTCAAAGTTAATAAAGAGCTGGTAGAGAAATTGCAAGATATGCATAAGCATTTTTTGGAGCTGTCAGAAATTTCTAAAGAAGTCCTTAGCAGGAAAAGGGTTGCTGACAGGTACTGTGCAAAGCTGGAGAAGACTGTTGACCACTTGCAACAGGAAAATGAAGATTTGCAGAAAGGGTTAATTGACATGGAGAAAAAGGACAAAAGAGCTAAGAAAAGGATTCGAAGCCTAGATGGAATATCTCTCCTTGTAGAGGCATCAAAGAAGATCTAAATCAGTTATTAGTTAGTGGTCATTTTGGATAAATATTTTTGTTAAGAATTTGCTATTTTTAGCAAACCATGTAATTTTGTGAAAGTAACTTTTACTTTACCTATTTTTAGTGACTCGATGGAGATAGTTAACAGAAAACCTAACTGATTTTGAGGAGCTTTCTTATTTAAATGAGTTAGGAAGTCATTGTAAAGGTGGGAATTTTCTGGGAGCATGAGGAGGTCTGTTAGCTACTATACTGTCAGGCTTATTCAAAGATAAGTGCTGTAACTCTCTTATGTATCTACTGATGAAACTATGAATATATGACTCTTTACCCTACTTTCTGTCTGTTTTGGTTTTATTGTGAGCTTGTTTAGCTTCTTAATTGACAATTTCAGTGCTGGTTAATGTGTGTTTTCTAGCAGTGCTTGTCCATTATGTGTAAACTTCAATACAGGCTTTTTGTTAGATTTCTGTGATATATATGCATCTTTATCAGTGTTTGTGTATGATTTAGTTGTTACTTATCTGATGAATGTATTCCCTACATGCTCTTGAAGTTTATGACCAAAACATATAAAACAAAAACCCTAAACCCTAGTTTGAATTGATTTTACTCTTGAGATTGTGTTGGCTTGTTCCCCTAGCCTTAGGAACAATTTCTGGCACAAACAGGAAGGCAGCAAAGATGTTCAAAAATAAAAATTAATATTCAATCTTCAAGATGATCAGATGCTTTTTGAAATATTGGATACTAAAGAAGGTAGGCATCTACGAGCTCATGCAAGAGCTATGGTGATCATTCATTCAGCTAAAACTAGTCTAGGTGAAGCGGGAGATCTCTCTAGTCAAACTACTTCTATAGCTCAATTCAACATTTCAAATGACAAATATTATTCAAACAGAAAATTATCACAGCAACAGAAGTCTCATACAAAGAAGCGGTCTTTTCATGGAATCAAAGTCGTGCATTCTTTGCCTGTCATGAGGCAACAGACGATGAAACCAAAGTTGAGCAAGTAAGAGCAATATGAACATACACATTTCTTTTATTTATTTATTTTGTTATCACTAGATGAATGCATTGTATCTGCAGCTCAATGATCTTTATTTGTTTACTAGATAATGGTCAACTGTGGATCTAGTTTGCGATGATTTGAGTGGATCCTTCTGAACTTAAATATTTGTTTTGTCAGTCTTCTATCAGTAAACCATTTTATATAAACAGGTTTTGTAGTGCTTTGAAAATTTCTAGAACCATATAACCATTGCTGGTATCTTCCAATTTAATATTTTTTTTTTCCTTCTGCTTGTGAGGTTCAAATTCTAATCTTATTGAGATTGATCATTGTTTCAATCTGCTATGATAGTATTGAATTTATTTGCTAACTTGGGGGTGTATATGGTATTATGAGGTTGAATGTATCATGCTATTTTGAATATTAGTCTCATAACATAACTTTTTGATATTCTCATCACCAAAATGCTGGAAATATTCTATATTTGCAACAAGAAGTATTTTGGAATGGATATTTCTAGCTCGTTATCCATCCATTTTTGATTTGGTACTTCTTGATTTTTAGTATTGCTTAAGAGGAGGCTTGCCTGAATTTCTGGAAGTGCTTCATGCATTTTTGATGTAATATTCCGTTTGTGTTTTGCTTCTGCTATCCCCTAGCTCTGTTAACAAATCCTTGCTGTGGGGATTACGCTATTTTTTAGAGCAGCTTGAGGTTTCCTATGAAATGGATTAAATAGAGTCTAGAGAATGGTTTTAAGAAACTATTTAATTATCTGGCATATTCAAATTTTATTCAGGTATACCATAATTTTTATTTGTTGTTTAATGTGCTATTCCACTTAACCTTACTTGACTTAGTGGAAGGGAGATGTTGTTTCTCCAGTGTCCAGATGTTACCTATAGAGAATTAGTGCATTTAGATATTAAATATGGGACCACTCTTGCACTGTCTCATAGGCCACAGACATTATTTTAATTCACTTTTGTGGTCTTGAATGCATGGATTTTTGAGTCAAAGCTGACAGAATGGCAATGTTTTAGTACATGATTTTTTCCTTACATAAGGTTGTTTTAAGAACCTTGGTACATATTGATTATTGATTATAGATTGAGTTACTTGTTATGTTGTGATGTGTGTGGACTATTATAGATGAGGTTGAGCAATAAATACAAAAAGGCCACTTAGCTAGAGTATGGAAGGTTTCAAAACCTTGAATGCTATTTTCCTAATTGACGATGATGTTCTCCTTTGTACCTCTAAGGAGCCATTTAGTTATACCTGACATTAAAGTTCC
Organism: Pseudotsuga menziesii; assembly: GCA_001517045.1. Classification (NCBI taxonomy): domain Eukaryota; kingdom Viridiplantae; phylum Streptophyta; class Pinopsida; order Pinales; family Pinaceae; genus Pseudotsuga; species Pseudotsuga menziesii. Next base: position 2,645 of record LPNX010743069.1, read on the forward strand.
TTAGAAGTAAAGTTCATTTGGACAATAGTTCCTAAGGATCTATGGGCATAATTAGGTAGAAGCTGCTTAGAAATGTTCAAAACTTGTACATGAATAGTGAATCTCTATATGAAATTATTTTGAGGGGTATGCCAATAATGCCATGCAATCAGACGTTCCATCAACCCTGCCACGATGAGGGTACGCTGGGATGGCATGTCACTTTTAACTTTTTGTGCATGTGTGGTGTCCTACCTTTCCATCATTTTGTAAACTTTGGGATCTCACTATATGTGTTTGATTTGTACTTTTATTTATCCTTGATTAGTTCTTAGTTTTAATTTCTCAGATGAGGCACAAGGGTTGAATTTTATGGTGTACTATTACATAATTGAATGTTATGGTGTACATAATTGAATGTTATGGTGTGCCATGGCATTATTAGTATTGCAATTATTGGTGTTAATCTGGGCAACATATACATTCTAGGCATTATCAGTATTATGTGGAGTGACTGCTACAGCAAGAAATTAATTGGATGGGAAATTTCTGGGACTCAGAACATCCAATAATCTTTTCCAGGCATGTATTTGTGCTTCTCATTATAAATATCATCCGTCTATTATTTTGAATTAATTTTCTCACCATTTTTCTATGTTATGTTTGTTTAATACAATGATGTGAATGGAATGTGAGATAACTGATAAATGCTGTGATTAAATGAGCCCAAATAAATCATGAAAAAGAAAACCATACACACTTATTAGTGCACCGACAGTCAGGGATTCAGTTGAGTTTCAAACAGTGGGTATCTAATTAGCATCCAAAGTACTTGTAGAAAGTACTGAACCAAGTTAGTGAGCATAATATCAGAGAAAGGTTAGCTCATAGCCAAGTGGGACATTTTAGATTCTTGGGGTCAGATGAAAATCATTGTTGTTGCAAAGACAGTGAAATGCAACAATGTTGTATTTTGATTATGCACAAAATTTAAAATATCTGATAGCCATGACAGTGAAATGCAATCTCTTTTAAACTGTTCATTTGTGCCAACTGTAGATACAGGGATCCAGTCTTCATGTTTGGCCAAAACTATTCTTTTCTTAACATAGTTATAGTCTTTTGATAGCCTGGATGAACTGAGTATGGAGTTGTATGGATTTCATATAAAACTAATAACTTAACTTTAGGTACATTAGGTACATATATTCTGTCTTTATACAATAAAAATCTTTTTTCATTCAAACTGTACCCTTTAGTTAAGCTTTCTCTTGGATTTTCTTTTGTTTTAGCTTGTAAGTTTTGGTAAATTTCATCTTGTTCTATCCCAACTTTAAGTTGTTCATCCAGATCTGATGTATAAGTTTTGATAACTACTGTGAAGTTCAGCCTTGCATTCCTACTTAATGCATCAACAACTTTATTTTCTTTACCCTTAATGTGTTGAATTTCGAAATCATACTCACATAGAAAAGGTAGTCACCCAGCTTTTCTGGCATTTAGATTAGGCTAATCTAACATATATTTTAATCCTTTATTATCAGTCATTAAAATAAATTTTCTATCAATTAGGTGATGACGCCACATCTTTAGAGCATGTATAACAGCAGCTAATTCCAAATCATAAGTTGCATAATTCTTTTCATGAATTTTTAATTTCCTAGACTCATAGGCAATAACATGCCCTTCTTGATCCAGAACACCACCTAAACCATCATTGCAGGCATCAGTGCACACTACAAATTCTTTATTTGGATCAGCTATTCTTAAAATAGGTGCGCTGGTTAATAAAGTTTTTAACTTTTTAAATCTTTCCTCACATTTCTGGTTCCAATCGAATTTATTTCCTTTCTTCTGCAAAGAAGTTATCGGATTTGCAATTCTCAAAAAACCTTCAATGAACCTACGGTAATAACCGGTAATTCCCATGAAGGATTGAACATCAATTACATCCTTAGGAACCATGCAATCTTCAATCACCTTTATCTTTTTAGGATCTATCGAAATCCCTTCCTTAGTCACCACATGACCTAAGTACTGGATCTTATCTTTGAAGAAATTGTATTTACTAAACTTTGCAAAGAGTTGATGATCTCGTAGCTCTTGCAAAAAAAAAATTAAATGTTCTTTATGTTCTTCTTCAATTTTTTAATAGATTAATACGTCGTCGATAAACACAACCACAAACTTATCTAGATACTTATGCATAAAGTTGTTCATTACACACATAAAAATAGCTAGGGCATTAGTAAGCTCAAATGCCATGATGACAAACTCATAATGACCATATCGAGTTCTAAAAGTTGTTTTAAATATGTCTTCATCTTTAATCCTAACCTGATGATATCCAGACCTTAAATCAATTTTTGAAAACACCGTGGCTCCACGTAGTTGATCAAATAGATCATCTATGCAAGGCAATGGGTATCTATTTTTGATAGTCATCTTATTCAATTAACGGCAATCTATGCAAAGTCGCATGGTTTTGTCCTTTTTCTTAATGAACATGACAGGTGCCCCCTAGAGAGACACACTAGGTCAAATATACTTTTTGTCAATAAGTTCTTTTAATTGTGACTTTAGTTCATTTAGTTCTAGTATGTTCATTCAATAAGGGGTGTTGGAGGAGCAATTCGGTATGCCGACTTGAATGATAGCCGACTTAGTTGATTAGCCAACTAAGTCGGTCAACCGACTAGTGAGAGATTAGGTCGGCCACCTAAGGTCGTGTCGGTTGAGTGAACCGACATGTAGTTATTTGTAACTATTTTTAAATCATATATATTATGCTGTTGAGCCAGATGAGAACTTGGTTCAATTCTCTGTATTGTATGGACCCTTTCACTATAATATAATCTGTTATTCTACTTACTTGTTCTTGTCTCTTGTCTCTGTTATGTATGTCTGTATTAATGTGTATTATTGGTAACAGTATGTGATCTATGAGATTACAACATTGGTTCCAATGCTAGTAGTACATGTATGAGATGTATACAAGCAGATAATATCAGAACAAGAGATTAAGGACTGGTGGGAGCGTAAAATAGCAAACTACTCTCAAAATTACGCATGAAGAAACAGATTAACGACTGCTCAAGCAAAATAAAGGTTCTTTACCGAGACTCATGAGAAGTTTGTAGAATCGGTGCCCCAGCTTTTGAAGAAACTCCTATATGAAAAAGCTGGAAGCGATTAAATACCAACAGTTGCTAGACAAACTGATTCAAGGGGGAAGAACAAACCTATCGGAGTGGTTCGAAAAGATCATTGACGAATTCTACGAGGAGCAAGCTGTAAAGGAAAGAACTTCGATGGAAACTATCCAGAAGAAATTCTACACAGACCTCACCAAAAAATTCTTGTGTTCCTTACCGACCTTGCTATTTAAATGTATGATCAAGAAAGGAGTAGGTCATATCGTTGAGCCTCATCCATTACTACGTGAACCACCATAAAATACTAACTAGGTGGAGAAACAAAAGAAGTGGGAAAAATTCATTGCCGACAGGGAGTGGGAATACTTCCTAAGCAAGTGAACAGAACTATCTGGCTTTCTAAAGCATCGGGTAGGAAATGGGGGGGTAGTTGGTCGTATTTCAGGGTAAAGTGGAGAGGATTCTAGTCGACTAAAGAGAAACTATTCACCAGCAATGAAAACTCGACCTAAAAGGGAAATCGAAAGGACAGTGTCACATAATGGTATGGCAGACTTTCAGAAAATAGAGAGGGAGAAGAGGCTACAAAGAAGGGAAGAGAGAAGAGAAAGATCCATAGCACTACAAAGAGGAATGAGAACTAGGGTGACATACCAAGGGAGAAATCCACCAGATTCGGGTCATGACCGACATGAGGAAGGCGTGGAAGAAGAAACTTCCCCTATGGAAAAAGATTTGTGGATAGAGCAGTAAGAAGCTCTCCAATTAGAATTCCCCCAAGAGGTAAGACCTCTATCTCCGAGGAATGCGAGTACCAGGATACAAACCATTGTCAAAGAGGACCTCAGACTAGGACCTGGTGACTTTGGTATTTGGAGCTGACTAGATGATGAAAGAAACAATGATAATCGTCTAATTATCCGTTGACAAGAAGAAGGAAATTGGGTCATGCTTCAAGCATTACCGTCCAACCAAAGTATCCACTTACTTTACCCGACACACGAAGGAGCACCCCCCTACCAAATACAGCTTTGGAAGATACAGAAGATTTGGAACTGCAGACAAATAATTGCAGTTGGACATCGACAGGAGAAGTTGACCCCAACCAACTACTTGTTGGAGAAGAAATGACAACTAAGAGGACCGATGGAAACAAGAGTTCTATTGACAATAGATCTGCACAGAAGAATAAACAAAATAATCCACTATCCCCACCACCGCCACCTCCTAAGGAAGACATTGATACTGACTCCAACATGGGTCATGGTATAGCACACATCCCTCTATATGAGGACGACGAGGACCCCAGATGACATTAGTTCGTCTGTGAGTCGACTTGGGAGGTGAACCAAGTTACAGATGAAGATAGACAGATGGCACAGTTCCCTCATGCCTTGAGGAAAAGGGCATTAACATGGTATATGACCTTTTCTGAGAGAACTCCCTGAACAACTAAAGCTGAAGTCAAAGAACAATTTCTATCGTTCTTTAAAAGTCTAGATGCAAAACATTTGGAAGCAAAGAAATTAAATACAACATCACAAAAGCTAGGAGAAACTGTCCATGACTACAACAAATGCCGGAAAGACCTTCTCAGCCATTGGATTATGTCATTGATGACCAACTATTATTCCAGTGGTTTCTTGCAGGTCTATCATAGAAGATTCGTTGACACATCAGTCTAGAGACATTCAAAACTTATGAATATGCACTCATGAAATCTATACAAGTAGAAATGGATGAAGACATTCTAGCATACTCCACGGATCACAAACTAGAGGAACAGCTTGAGATCATGCAGAAATCTATAAAAGAGCTAAACCTTAAGAGTCAGGATATTTGGAGCACGAAGTGCTCGACGGATGGACATTCAAAGGACAACTGCCAACAGGATATTAGCCAACAAGATGTTCAATTTGTGTAAACAAAATGTTTCTGCAACATCTTCTAGGAGCATGGAGAGAATACCACAAAATATTTCCCATTCAACATGAATAATGGAAAAGCATCATGGTGAGCAATCTGTGAAACTAAAAATCACAACACTTCCGACTACCACCTGAATCTAAAGAATCGACAAAATTATAAGGCACTGTATCAGACTAACATAGTTTCACAGAACAATGACCAAAATGACCAAAATAATCAAAGGTATGAAGGTCATTAGTACGAACGCCAGTTTGACAACCGACATAGAGGCTATGGAAGTCGAGGTCGATTCTCTAGGAATCGAGATAACCGACCACGTCCGCCCATCCAATGTTTCACATGTTACAAGGAAGGACACCAACATGCAGACTGTCCATACAAGGACGAGATTAACCTAAAATTCTATACTAGTTGTGGTGTAGGGGATCACTCATTAGAGGATTGCCCTACTGTGCTTGAAAAGATAAATAAAAAGAAAAATGTTAATGTCTTGTCATGTGTGCAAAAACATGATATTATCAATACAAAAAATTTACATATCGTAACCCGACAAGGAACGAAAACTGGGAATGATAACCCCCAAATAAGCAAGATAAAAGAAAAAAAATATATCCTGACCCAGTTAAAGAAAAACAAATATATAAAGATGCAACAAATATATTTAGAGAATTTGCTCGATAAGAAGAAGAAAATGATAATCAATAGGACACAATAAAAGAGCTAATACAGTTGGTACAAAATGATAAAACAGTATCGCAATTCATCAAATTACTGTATAAAATAAAACAAAACAAAAACACCAAAAAACAAACAAAGAATATCTTTAGCTTAAACCAAAAAGATAAAAGTGATGCCGACCCACTTGTCGACCTAGAAATTGAAGGATACCATGTCTGACAAGTTGTACTCGATTTCGAATCACAGGTAAATATTATGACTCGAGACACATGGGAATAGTTAGGCAAACCTCGGTTATATGAATCAGGCATATATTTGAAATTGGCCGACCAAGGCCTAATTGAACCTATTGGAGTCTAGAAAAATGTCAACACAACGATAAAAGGTATATCAACTAAAGTTGACTTCAAAATTATTGACCCTAAGGAAGGATCCAGTTCCTTCCCAACATTAGTAGGTCAACCTCGGGAGAGAAAAATGAAAGCCTCGATATCCTTGGACAAAGAAAGAATAAAATTAAAGGGGAATGGACAAAAAGTCATAGTACCTATTCATCCATCCCAAGGAGAACCTTGGACAGAACCAATCGATGAAGAAGTTGACAACCGACAACTATATCAGATACAGAATAATGAAAATTACACAGAACCTAATACATATGGTGAACTTTACTTAAGAAAACCAAGACTCAGTAGGATATAATTCAGATGCAGAACTATATGATTGGGAGGTTGAAAACTATGAAACAAAAGCAACAGGATGCTGGACCATTCAAAAAGTACAGAAGAAACCAGTCAAACAATTCTTTGTGGTGTCCAGCATCCCAAAAATATTTGAGAAAAAATAGGGAATATCATACCTTGCAACCAACAAATATAAATAGCACAAAAATCCCAAGGTATAAAGAAAGAGAATCACCAGTTATGCATGTAGAGCAAGTATCTAGGAACATCGGTGAACATGGCCGACTACAAAGTTTAGTAGAAACTTTTACAAGATAAGCTGCTAGATGGTGGGATACCCATCAGTCAAGACTGCAGACATGGACAACAGCTTCGACTTATTTTGTAAAAAGGTTTGTAGGAAAGAAGTTAACTAACCAGGCTCAGATACCTATATTTACCCAAGGACATGATCCAGAAAATCATATAAAGATATGTGAAAAATAATGGAGAAGACTGGGATATAAGGATGAGCGTACATGGCCACACTTATTTCCATCAACACTCACCAACTTACCAAACAAATGGTACAAGATGGAAGAAGCTCGGGGTGAAACATTTCTATGGCATGAACTTAAAGAAAATTTTATCAAAGATTTCAACTTTGAACCCCAAAATGAGAATCTGGTCGAAACTGCAAAACAGATCAAAGCATTTGTACAATCGATAGAAAACAAAACCCTAAGGGACAACCGACCGACAATAAACTGTAACAATATACAAACCGGGACAATACCACAGTCAATAAGACTATAGTTGAAAAATGAAAATTCGGAAGGGAAAAGCTTTAGATGGAAATCAAACCATGTTGAAATGACCAAACCTATTCGCACAGTACTCAAAATTGAAACAACAGACAAGGAGGATACCGACTGAATGACTGCAGCAAAATTCACTGCCACATTCCCACATTTTAAGGAAGGAAGTCGACCAATCAATGAATCTAAAGACCAAAATGGCTACATGCTAAAGTCAAAACTAAAGAAGTTGATATATCAAATGATGATTGACCAAAAATAGCAAAAATTGGAGACTACTGGTCTGAAGCAAAAACAGCAGAGATCACAAACCTACTGAAAGAATTTCATGATGTATTTGCTAGAGACTATAAGGATCTTAAAGGTCTAGTACATGAAATGGACGAAATGAATATCGACATAGAAACTGATGTTTGACTTGTCAAGAAAATACCATATAAAATAGCTCATAAATACAAAGAGATGGTCAAGAAAGAGATTGATAACATGCTTGCAGCACGAATCATCTACCCTATTGACCAATCAGAATGGGTAAGTCCAATGGTGGTTCAACCAAAGAAACATGATCCAACCAAGATAAGGATCTGTGTCAACTTCAGAGAACTCAATAAAGTTACGTTAACAAACCCATTTCCAACTCTTTATGCAGATGAAATCTTAAATGAGGTAGCAGGACATGAATGCTATTCGTTTACATATGGATTCTCAAGTTATAATCAAGTACCAATAGCCAAAGAAGATCAGAAAAAGACAACATTCATATGTGAATTTGGCTCATTTGCTTACAGGGTTATACCTTTTGGAATTAAAAATGCACCTGCATTCTTTTCAAGGATTGTGGTTAAAACATTTCAGGAGTACATTTACAAAAAAATGGCAGTATATTTCGATGATTAGACAATATACTCTACACTAAAGGACCATTGTAAATGGCTAAGACTTATGTTGGAACGATGTTGACAGATCCAACTATCACTAAACATCAAGAAGTGCATATTTCTAACTCCTATAGGAATACTATTGGGGCATATCATCTGTAAAGAATGTATTAAAGTCGACTTTGCAAAAATAAAAATCATCCTCGACTTAAAACCCCCGATGAATCTGAAACAAGTCAGGGTACTAATTGGTCATACAGGATACTATAGAAAAATCATAAGACATTATTTAGACATGACATAACCATTGGAAGAATTTCTAAGAGACGATCAGGAATTTAATTGTACAGAGGAGTGCGACATATCATTCAAAAAACTAAAAATAAGGCTAGTCAAAGCACCCATCCTAAGGTTTCCAAATTGGTCGATCAAATTCCATGTTCACATCGATGCATCAGGCCTAGCAATATGAGCAATCCTAACTCAGCCAGGAGATGATCGAATGGACTATCATATAGTTTACAGTAGCAAGAAACTAAACAAAGCTGAAAGAAAGTATTCGACAACCGAAAGAGAAGCATTAGAAATGGTCTTTGCACTACAAAAATATCAACACTATCTACTAGCTAATCCATTTATCTTTTACACTAACCATCAAGCACTAAAATACCTCGTAAATAAGCCTCTACGCCATGGAAGAATCTGTCGATGGCTACTTCTATTCCAAGAATTTGAATTCGAAGTTGTTGTTAGACCAGGTAAACTAAATGTCAGTCTCGACCACTTATCCCAAATCGACACAGGGGAGGAACCAACAGGAGTCGAAGACGACTTACCAGATGCACATTTATTTCGAATAGAAGCAGTCCCGGTAGAGTTAGAGGAAATAGCTCAGCTTTTAGAAGATGGACAAGCACCAGAAGGCATGAGTACGAATAAGAAACAAATCTTAGCCATGAAAGCTACACCATATAGTCTCATAAATGGATTCCTATATAAAATGGGGTTAGATGACATCCTCAGAAGGTGCGTACTGGAACATGAAAGAAATAATATTATGTATGAAGCACATTATGGACCTGCAGGAGGAAATTTCCAAGCAGATACAACTACAAAGAAAATCCAACAATCAGGGTTGTGGTGGCCGACACTCCACAAAGACTGCAAAAATTTTGTAAGCCAATGTGACAGATGTCAATGACTGGGTCGACCCCTGCCTAGTATAGAAATGCCCTTGATATCAGTGAACCCAAGTTTGACATTTGAAATTTGGGCCATCAACTTCATAGGACCATTTCCTATACCAGCAAAAAGAACAGGTGCAAGGTACATAATAACTGCAGTTGAATATGTAACCAAATGGGCAGAGGTAAAACCAGTCGACACATGTTCCAGCGAGATAGCTGCTAAGTTTATCTATGAGAATATCATTACCGGATTTGGATATCCATTAACCCTAATCAGTCACCAGGGAACATACTTCATAATTAAAACTATTAAAACACTATCGGACCAGTTCCAAATCGACCACCGACGGAGTGAAGCTTACCACCCTCAGTTGAATGGAGCAATTGAAGCATTTAACAAAACATTAACAAAAGGATTAACAAAAATATGTAATGCTTATAAAGACAACTAGGATGAAAAGATACCTGCAGTACTATGGGCATACAAAATGGCATACAAGCATTCAACCAACCAAACACCGTTCCAACTAGTTTATGGACAGGAAGCAGTAGTTCCTCTACACTTTCAACAACAGACACCTATTATCGCAGAAATTTTGCATGTCGATGTCGAATAAGGAAGAAAGGACCAATTTTTACAGCTAAGTAAGCTTGAAGAAAACCGACTAATCATGTTACAACATTAGGAAATCTAAAAACAACAACAGAAGGCATGGCACGACTGAAACATCAAAAACAAAAACCTGTTGGTAGGAGACCTTGCCTTACTATACAATAGTCGGGTAAAAGGAAAACCGAAAAAGCTACATATAGAATGGATGGGACCCTATGTTGTTGAAGAGATACATGCCAATGGATCAGTCTGACTAAGGACGTTACAAGGCATAATATTTCAAAAACTTGTTAATGGTGCCCAACTAAAGCAGTACAGAAACTAAACCAATTCAAAAAAAAAATGACCATAACAGTTAAACAAAAGCTATAAAAATCTGAAAATCCAAAAACTAAAACAAAATCAAAAAACATAAGACAGTATGACAGGAAATCACCACTTCGACAACCAACATCCCACCCATCTACATAACACCATTGACCATTTTCATAATCGACATCGACAGAGGACCTCGACAGTCTCATCACGCATTCATGACTTTGAGCACCAAAACCAAATCACCATTAACGCACACTCAAGTATTCTTGCTGGAACATCACATCCGCCATTAATACACCCATCAACAAAAACATCCAATGCATAAACTATAAATACTGAACCGCCAAAGGATCATTTACAGCATTCGGAATAGAGAGAGCAAATTAGCAATCAACCGACTAGAAACCAAGAACATCGAAGCAAAATTGACCAGCAGACCGACAAGATGACACCTAAACAAACCAAATCTCAAGCAAGGCTAAAGAACTATATACGGCGGAGACGTCGTTGTTGAGGAGACTCAAACTCATCAAGAACGCCAAGGTTCAAGAGAACTCATGGGTGAAACGATGGGATGAGATTAAAGAGTAGGCTTATGTCGACAAAAGGCCTACACAAGCTGCAAAGAAAATCAACCACAGTACCATCGTAAACTACATCAATGCGCCAATCATGGCCAACTTTGGAGGCACGAAGGAAACAGCGGTTAAATTTATCATACGCTGGTATGATAACAGTAGATTTTACTTCGACCGACCGGTTGAAATCTCCAGGGAAGTAATTTCCAAATTAACTAGGCTATCAAACCAAGGTGAACCAGTACCAGTCAGGATCAAGGAAGGACTGGTAGAAGAGTTAACAAGATCAATATCAGCCAAAAACTCCAAAGGGATAATGATTAGCCAAATACAAAATCGGACACCACAAATAGTGGCAAAAATCATAACCACTGCACTTACACTGACAGGTCGAGGAAGCGACCTCAAACTAGATATGCTGGAGGCAGTGGATAACATTGCCCACACAAAAAAGATATACAAATTGGCTGAGTATGCCATTGACATGCTCAAAGACATCTATGAAAAATGTCAAGAGTCGAGAGGAATTATCAGGTTTCCATCCCTAATGTTATGGATAGTAATGTACTCCTTGTGTCCTATTAGGTATAAGAAATTCCATGAACCAACAAAATTTCATATGTGGAGATTCAAACCATTTTCCCAGAGTGGAACACTGAAAGAACTTGCAAATGAAAAAGTACTATTCGAAAACTGGTTTCAATAGCTAAAAGTATGCATGACTAGATGGAGGGTGCCCCAGAACATCCGACAAAGTCTGCCCAAAAATGCCCACATCCAATTAGAACTCGACCATATCGTGGTATGGTACATGGAAGGTGCCAAGGCAAAGGTGAGATCTCTTGACTATTACCCGATAGTCGAAGAGATTTTCTGAGAGCTAGCCCAATAGACAGGTTCAAAACTGTCGATACCAGTAAGGGAAAAACAAATAAATTTCTCAATAGAGGAGTCATTAATAGACTAAGAGAAGGAGGAAGATTACGAGCTCAACCTATACATCAGCACATTTGTGTTGGAGGAGACACTGGTTGAAGGCACCGGTCGACTAAAAATCGTAATCAAACTTTCGACAGCACAAATGTAAGAGTCACAAATAGAACAACTGGTAACCAAGCCAGTTGAAGAAATCCTTGTCTCAATTGAAGATAGGGGGGAGAAATAGACACTGAAGATCTAGAGTATGCTGTCACCAAATAAAACATAACCAAATTGTCAAAGGAGATAGCATCCCCAAGAAAAAGGAAGAAAACACAGGAACAAGAGCAAGGGAAAGGTAAGCACAAGCTTATCATTCCAGAGTCTTTAGAAAATGAGGAAGAACTGGCAGGCATGGCATGCGACATTATAGAAGATTCCATAGCAAACAAAGTGTCGGTGGAAACACAGTTCCAAATATTTTTCAAAGCAGGGGCACAACAAGGTCAACCAAAGAGGGCGAAGAGCACAAACACTTCGACAGCTAAAAATGTTCTGGATCTTGTGTCTACACCTCCACCCCCATCTCCGACCAAAATCACACAAGAGCTAATTCTAGAACAGCCTTCCATAAGCCCACTTAACATATGCAAGAATTCTATGTCGGAGACCGTGAAGGAAAAGTTCAACTGCAACAGAGACCTCCAAGCATACATTCAAAAATTACCTGAGTTACTCATGTCGGTTCAAAATATCACCACCAAAGCCCCCTTGTTTGAAGCTGGTGGATCCAGACTAACCACTCCACAACCTGGCCAAATACTCCAGAGGCCAAGGAATTTTGCAATTGCGACTTCAAAATTTGAGAAAAACCCTGACAAAGAAGCTGAATTTGTCGCAAGTTGGACCACATATATCATTTCGACCGACCCCGAACCCAACCCACCAGCCACTGAACTGACCATAGACCAGGAAGGAGAGGACATAGATGAAATAAGTCAAGAAATCGAGGAACTGTTCTCCGACCTCCAGGAAAAATATCCACAAACCCTTGACCCCTCACCCGACCATATCTCCACTAATCCAATCACACCAGACCATTCACCAACACCATCACCACCGCTTCATCAACCAAAGTCTCTAATCCAACTAGCTACACCTGAACCACCTCCACCACAACCATTAGCACCAATGGTAACTGCATCTAGACCCTCCGAATCCATTCAACTAGACGCACAACCAGCTACAGCACTTATCCAACCAGCCCAACCATAATAACTTCGACTACTACTAGCCAGCAATCAATTCTGACTATTACAGGTACATAGGTGCCAAAGCAAGCAGAGCAGCAGAAGCACAAAAGAAAGAAAGACAAGAAGAAGAAGGACCATCAAAGCCAGACAACAATGGTCCACATCAGTCAACTTGGGTTGACCACTGTAGTTGACCCAACTAAACTAAAGGATGGAGAATTAGGACAACTATTAGAATCCTTGGCAATCGAAGCAAAAATAAGGAGCTAGAACAAACATAGGGAGCTCGACGAGAACCAAAAAGAACAAGTTGAGTTCCTTAACAAATGCAGAAACTTGGCACAATCTGTGATACCAGGTCCGACAAAGGTTGACACTGACAAGCCACTAGAAAAGGCTTATCATCTATTTGAGAGCATGGTGTCGACACTGCAGGCACAAATTCAGGACACAAAAGAGGAGCATAAAGAAGAAACTGTTCAACTATTGATGGAGCAGCACATAGCCTTTTCAGAAGCATACAAGGTGTTGCAAGATCACATGGAGGAGTCTGTCATTACAGAAGAAGTACTACGAGACTGGCCTGCTTACTACGGGCATGTCTATCATCAAACCAGGTAGACTCGACAAGAGATCCAAGTGCTAGAGAAGAGGAAAAGCACTAACGAAGCACTCAGAAGCACAATTGAAGATCAAATAGTGCTTGAAACAGCCAAACTAGAGAAGCTTGAGCGAGAAGCACATCAGTGGGTGCAACAAGCAATTCCAAACTTAGAAAAAGTAGACATCATCTGCCCCTAGATGAAATGACTGCTAGAGACCGCAGAGGAAAAGGACCAGTTTATGGGTCCCGACATGGAAAGAATAGCTAAAATTTCCATTCAAGAGAAAATGTCAATCTTATCAAGTCTGACAATACTAACCATCGATATACAGAAAATATTGCAGAGTTGGATGGATTTCCAACATCAGCTGGCAGTGACAGCTGAAGCAATTGTCGAAGTCTACATACAGAAAAGACCAACCATCAGACTTCACAGCCCATGAAGAACAAGCACAAGAATGACTACTTAGACAGACAAGGAAATTTTGGTACCTCCCTGCTTCTTTGAGATGAAGAAACATTTTGTTCATGGAGGAGATGTTGGAGGAGCAAGTCGGTATGCCGACTTGAACGATAGCCAACTTAGTCGATTAGATGACTAAGTCGGTCAGCTAACTAAGTCGTTCAATCAACTAAGTCGGTCAGCTGACTAATGAGAGATTAGGTCGGCCACCTAAGGTTGAGTCGGTTGAGTGAACCGAGAGGCAGTTATTTGTAACTGTTTGTAAATCATATATATTAGATTATTGAGCCAGATGAGAACTTGGTTCATTTCTCTGTATTGTATGGACCCTTTCACTATATATAATCTATTATTCTACCTACTTGTTCTTGTCTCTTGTCTCTGTTATGTATGTCTGTATTAATGTGTATTATTGGTAACCCTATGTGATCTGTGAGATTACAACAAGGGGCCTTTGAGCTGGGTACCGCACCAAGTACCAGCTCAATGGTAAAATATAGTTCCCTTTTCAGAGGTAGTCCCAGAATTTCTTCCAGAAATACATCAACATATTCTCTTAAGACTAGTATGTCTTCCAATTTTAATCTATCTGTCTTATTTAGATTTTCCTCATCAGTTATTATTACTGCATAAACTTTACAACCCTTCCTAACAGCTCTCTTAAGCTGCAAAGCAGAAATCTGCCTTATGGTTGTTTTTCTAGGGATCCCCTTTACACTTATTGGTTTTCCATCATTATTTATACACATAAAGATTTTATCATAACAATTTAAGATCACCCTATGTTGTTCCAACCAATCCATACCGATTAGTAAGTCATAAGAACCAAGAGGTAATACATTAAGCTTTACAATAGTTTCAAATTGATCCATAACTACTACACATTCTTTTACAAAACAAGTTACCTTCCTTTTTGCACCAGTGGCTAACTGAACCAACCAAGAATTTTCAAATTTTTCATCAGGCAACTTAAATTTTTCTACCATTTTAAGTGAAATATAACTGAGACTAGCTCCTGGATCAATTAAAATAGCTATAGGGGTTTGGTTTATCTTACCTTCTACTTCCACCATGGAAGTTTGATATTATGCTTTTCGATTCTCCAAGGCTGCATTGATTCTAGGCATAGTCCTCGCTAAATATCCAACAGTCATTTCCTCCTGTAGGGTATGAATATTACTGACAACCTTTTTTTGATTAGGACAAACTGAGGCATATTGTGGGCCATTACACTCCCAGCACTTTATAGGTTCTTTGCGTTCAAATTTCTTTGTGTAATTACCATGATAATTAGCAAACTCTGTACCCTTTGAATTGTTCTGATCGCTTGGTAAATTATTCTTATTCCCTTGGAAATTCTTGTTAGCAAAATTTTTGGCCTTATTATTTTTAGATTTCCAGTTGGGCACAAATTCTTTCTTCTTTTGATCATAATGGTTGTCATTCTTCTTGACCTTCCAGTTGACCATCCTCTCCTTCTTCCGATTCTGTTCATAACAAAAATTAGCTTTCCTCATAGCTTCTTCTAGAGTTTTTGGATTGTCATACTCAATCCTGTCCTTAATATGATAAGGTAGATAGCTGAGAAATCGTTGTACCTTTGATTTTTCATCTATAGGGTATGGCACATACCTAAGAAGACTTAAAAACTTGTTGTCTACATCTTTCATAGTCATTGAACCTAATTTAAGCTCATATAATTCATTTCCTCTCTCTTCATAATATTGCTTGGACAAAAATTGCTTTTTAAAGTACCTCTTAAAGGTACTCCAATTTACGTTCTTCTCTTTTATTCCCTTCACTCTCTTCAAGTCTTGCCACCAAATATCATCCTTCCCTGAGAGATTGTAGATAGCCATTCTAGCCTTTAATTGGTTAGAATAGTTGTAAATCTGGAAGTAATTCTTCATCCTAGATAACCAGGATTCTGCTTCCTCCCCCTTCTCAGTCTCTCCATTGAATGTTGGTGGTTTAATCTTTTTAAACTCCCCAGAAATTTCATCATAGGGTTTATATTTTCTCTTTTTAATATAATGGTTGTCATCACTACTATCACTAGTGGAATGAAAATTACGTTGGTCACCAAATACCTCTGAAGATGAGTTGCTTTCATTTTTAGTCTGTTTAATCTTTTTATATTTATGTTGATGACTTGTGCCTTCTGAATCAGCTCTTTTACCCCTACCCTCACTTTGAAATCTTTCTGTTAGAATCTGATTCAGCTCCTGCTGAGCCCTCAGAATCCTTTCATTCTCTCATTTAACAAATTCCATTTCATATTTTAAGTCTTTTACTGTTTGTAATAGTTCTGAGAATTAGTAGTTAGGTCTTCTTGTATAGGGTCTCTTGGAATGATGGAGATTCCTCTTTCTCATATTCCCCCAGCCTTTCCATACCTATTGTTAAACCTCAGAAACAATTTTCTCTGTTGAATAACATTAAAAAAAAAAATAACATCAGCAAAATAGTTTAAATTCATTGTTTCATAAAAGCAAGTTGGGCTTCGTCAAAGCCTAGTGTTTGAACATTGTGCTCTGATACCACATGTCATAACCCCAAATTTTCACAAAAATTAAAAAAATTTGATGTAACATAAATTGTTTATAGCTGCAGTTTGTTATCTGCTAGCGGTTAACGGATAAATGAAACAGTTAAAAAACTAATGATTAACTTAAACAAATATAAATTAATACTAATTTAATTTCAATATGTGATGTAAATAATCTGCATTCAGTTGTTTCTAGCTGTATTGATGATTTGATTTTGTCAAGTAGGTGAGAAGTTACATTCTAACTGGGGCTTACTTAGCGATTGCTAACTTACCTAGATTTCTGGATCTTACAGGCTTGCCAGGTAAATTTTGAACCAGTAAGAGTTTATTAAGGCGTTAATCTAGATATACTTCTTTTAGCATAAAATATACGGCTAGAGTAAAAGTTTGCTTAATAGAATTCAAGGGTACTATGAGGTAACGTAGCTTTCCTTTACTTGTTTTGCAACTATAATAGTATTTTAAATTCATGTTGTAAATACCGATAACCTTACCATACTCAATGCCTTTCATTAGTATGCATTTTATTTTGGACAGTTCTTCTTTCTAGCTACTAGCCAAGTTACTTATAGATCTCACAACTTTTGTACAACAAAACCTTTCCTAACATAAGATTTTACTGTTGTTATTCTTTCTAAAATTTAAAACACTACTTTACAGCATATAAAGAAAGCTAAGTCTTCTAAGAACAAGCTTACAAATGTACCCTGAGCTCTACTTTCAATTGAGCTTCAGTAGATGAAGTTTATCAGCTTATTATTGTATTATAACAATAAATGATCTTTTACACAAATGTCGTCAAGTTGTGATTTCTATCTCCAAATTTCTTCATGACATAAGTAATGTGACAAAAATATATTATTTATTTATAATACAAATTTAACTATAATTATTCTCGAATAGTTTTACTATCCTTTACTTGCCAAGACTAATTTAATTTTGGTTTGATTCATCTTAGATATTTAGTATCTTATGAAGACCAAATGATCATATACTTCCAAGAATTTTATCTTACTCTTAGTACCATAGACTACATTCAAAAGTAAGAGTTATGCTAGGGTGTAATTGCTAATTATTTTTATACACACCTTGTTGATTTGTAAACTAGTTCTTACTTATTAGGGTTTGCATAAACTAGTTCTAATAGCTTAAACATGCATCGTTTATGGTTATAAAAAGAATAGGTCAATAGTGATACTATCAACTCATGTCATCAACTTTTACTATACTATTGATCTCTTCATAAAATGTTTTGCTAAGGAAGATTATAAGGTCATTGTAAAACAAGGATATCGATGCAATAAGTTTTTGGTTCAATACTAACGACGATTCCAAGGTTTAATGAAACAAGGAGTAATGATGCAACATAAGTCTTGTTCTTAACATAACTTGACCTTATGGATTTTCCATGCAATGATACGTTTTGACATTGGGAATATATTATCATTATAGTCATTGTTTAAATTATTGATAATAATTTGTTGTCCCGACAATGCAGTGACAACTATATCATTCGACCCACCGTGAGCAGGATAAATTTGTGGGCATGTGGAACATCCACCACTGTGCAAAGTATGATTTAAAAGCTTACCTTGCAACCCTAATTTCCTCATTCTCTGTCAAGTTTTTTGGTCCTTGCACTGTTTGGTTCACTGTGGCCATGAGGGCTCGCTGGTGCTTGTCTCCAGCTCCATCTGTCTGTGTGTAGAGAAATGTTGCCATTCTAGTGTGAGAATGGAGGGATACATAGTTTGTATTTGATTTCTCTCTGCATGGATTACATTGCTTTGCTGTGTGTGTAGTTGTTCTCTGTCAGTTGTTTATATTGTCGAATTCTTGTATGGCCATTGCCAAGGCTTTAGCCCTGCTCCAGTCGTCACTATAGTATGTGTTTTGAGCCCGCTGCTTCTATATTTAGAGAGCACGAGGGTTGTACTGTTCGATGTGCTGGTTTGTCTCCCTCATGGCCTTAGATTTCCTCACTTCCAGGTAACAATATGTTTTACAATTGTTTATAAATTTTAAATTAGAGATACAACTATACAACTCAGTTTCTAATTAAGGTTTTGATATTCACCTGCAGGTTACAGCTCACCCTTACGCTTGGAAGAACCCTCTCCAAGTTTGGATTGACAACCAGACCTACGAGTAAGCCCTGGTTACAATGTGGCAACTCCCTTCTTGGAAATGGTTAGGGGAAAGGGTTTTCAGTTGGGAAGAAAAAAATACGAGTTCGGTTCCTCCAGTCTTTGGATGTTTGGTCTTCAGTTTTTTTTAAATTTAGCTTTTTGTTATTACACCCTTGCCTATCGCAGGGTGGCTCTAGCCTCGATGTCGTGACTTGTATCACCTTTTTCTTGTCTTGTAAAAGATATACAGCAAAGGAGGGTTTTAATAACTTGTCTGTTAGTTTTTTTTCCAAACCCACACCATGATGCTAGGTACACTGGCCATGAGCTGGGTGTTGTAAATTTATTATGTTTAAGCCTTTCGGCCTGACAGAGTAATACACTTGGTTTAAAAGGTTTCTTTTTAGCTTCAATTTCTGTCTCAATTATGAAATGGTTTTATAACTTGTAAATTATATCTCTGAGGAATTAAAGTCTTTCCTTCTTCAACTGTTATTATAGATGAAGATTTATTAAGGCTTTCTTTTGTAATTAAATATGTAATTGTGAAGACTGTAAGTTCAGTCTTAAAATAAAATTTATATGCTTATACTTATTAAATTCGGATAAAACCCCAGGGTTACCATAAAAGAACCCTTAGATAAATATATGCTTAAATTTATCAACTGTGTTGGTTTCTGTTTACCTATATTATATTGTTACAATAGTATTAATAATGTTTTTCCTGTTTAAATATTTTCTTTTCTTTAAATAAAGAGTTTATTCAAATACTGTAAGTTCTTAATATAAGATTGTACTCAGTCTAGTGCATACTTTAGTATTCTATTTTTTTAAGTATAATTTGTTTATTCTTTTTAAAGAAATACTTTTATAAAAAGAATGAAAAATAGAGTTAGGGTTTGATCCTCAAGTTAAACCTAAACAGATTTAGAGCTTGTTGCAAAAAATAATTTATTCTTGGAATAGGTAAACTCTTAGCTACATTCTAATTACTGTCTACATTTAAACTTACATTTGTTTACTGCTCTATTAATTAGTAAAGATTCAGGGTTATGTAATTTTTTAAACATTAACTCTTCTCTTGGATTATTTCTTCCTTAATAGTATTTATAACATAATCTTATTCTGGTATACGTAAAATAATAGTTTAAGCTGAATGATATATTGGTGGTTGAAACCTTGTTTAGATACTTACTATATCTCCTATAAAAATTTTATTCGAACAGTATATTTCTTTACTATAATTCTACTTTAGCACTACTGTTTCTTTTCTAACATAGATATGCTCATAAAAACAATGAACATAACTAACCAGAATACTATTCTCTTTAATAATAACTTACACATAGTATTAAATTACTCTACTCTCTACAAAATGTAGAACCATATCTATTATATTCAATCTCTTATCATTTTCTTTCAACTACTGTAAATGTTCTATCTATGCTCAAATACGGCCTGGTGTTTTCCAGCAGGGGAAAAACATAGAATAGAAATTACTTTCTATTCTAACACATTACTTTTCAAACTCATTTCTTTAATATTATAAAAAGACTACTAAATTCTAACATTTACAAACTGAATATTTAACATTCATATAACAGTTAGGCTTAGATTATCTATCTAACACAGTAAAACAAAATAATGTAAAACTTGATTACGATAGACGACAACGACGTTAGGAGGCCATTCCTCCCCACCAATCTCCTAGAGAGCGCTCAAACAACACTTCCTCAGGACCCCCGAGCCTGTTCCTGGTATTCTTAGCTGAGAACTAGTGGAGAATGCAAACAATAGACTTAGTCCCAATATATCAGTAACACTCTGCTCTCAGCAGTAAGAGCTTTTAGCCTAAAAGCTGCACTAGATCAATGAGCAGTTAACCGCTCAAACATTTTTTGGACTCCCTTCCATTGAATTTATATGAAGTATATTCATTCAACCTAAATGATCACTTCTCTAGAATGAGCAACCCCAGCCTTCTTCAATGGGAATTTTTATAAAGATTGCCTAGGTCTTTTCGGTCATTTTTCATTAATTAAGCCAACTGCTCTGATTCCACTTTCTTGGGGAATCATGACCCCAAATGTAGGGAGGTTGCCACCTGTAATAGTTGGAAGTGGTTTGAGGATGCTGCCACATGTCAGTTTGCTCTCCACCCAGTCTCCTCCACCAATTTGACTAGTAAACACTCTTTTAATAGTTCTCCTAAGTTGTTGTCTCCTCCTTTATTTATTTATAAATAAAATATTTAGAATTACATTAAATATCCTTGACTCTGCTGAGTCATCAATTACAACTTAGCATAAAATTTAACATATCGTCCTCAAATAATATCACATATTATAAAATTGTTTTTGCAAAATTGGGGCATGTGACATACACACCCCCTTAAGTATAACATCATCCTCGATGTTATTTATTCTTCGTCCTCAAAATTCCCCTGGAACAGAATTGGATATGCATCTCGCATATTACTTTCAAATTCCCATGTGGCTTCTTCTTGACTAAGGTGCTTCCATTGCACCTTCACCTGACCAATGGTGCAGTTCCAAAGTGTGATCTCCCTCCGCCTGACGATACAGTCCAGTTCCACCAGAAAATATCTTTCTGGTTCCACCTGTGCATCATTCCAGTTAACAACATCAGTCTCATCATGAACAAATTTTTTTAATACAGAAATGTGAAAAACACTATGTCCTCTTAAATTTGGTGGTAATGCTAATTGATAAGCTACTTGTCCAATTATGTACAGTATTTAAAATGGACCACAGTAATGAGGTGCTAGTTTTGCACAACTACCCAATATCAAAGAGCTCTTTTTGGGCTTCACCTTGATGAACACATGTTCACCTACCTGAAACTCTTTTGGTGTTCTTTTAAGGTCTTCTTAACTTTTATGTCGATCCTGCACAAGTTTTAGATTACTTTGTACCTGCTTAACAATTTCTTCCATTTCCTGTAATAGTTCAAGACCTAATACTAATCTATCCACCAGATTACTCCAAGAGATAGGAGTATTACATTTCCTTCCATACAAGATTTCGAAACGACTAAATCTGGTTGACGGTTGATAATTATTATTATAGGAAAATTCTACCAGATGTAAATAATCCTCGCATTTACCTGGCTGGCCTTTCACATACATTCTTAATAAATCTTCTAGGACTTGGTTTACTCTTTGAGTCTGTCCATCTGTTTGAGGATGAAATGAAATACTAAAATTTAGTGTAGTGTTTAATCCTTTAAACAGATATTTCCAAAAGTTACCTGTAAATTTAGGATCTCTATCTGAGATTATAACTTTTGGTATTCCATGCAGTCGAAAAATTTTCTTTAGAAAAATATCAGTTATGTTTGCAGCTTTATACGTGGTTTTAACAGGTATAAAGTGAGCTTCTTTACTTAATTTATCGACCACTACCATGATAGAATCATTTAAATTCTGGTTTTTAGGCAGCCCAGTAACAAAATCGAGACTAATTATCTCCCATTTCTAGCTAGGAATGGGTAATGGCTGAACTAATCAAGCTGGGTGTTGATGTTCAATTTTTACCTGCTGACATTCAAAACACCTAGCGATATACTATGCCAGTTCAGTCTTCATGTTTGGCCAAAAATATTATTTTCTTAACATAGTTATAGTCTTTTGATAGCCTGGATGACCTGAGTATGGAGTTTTATGGATTTCATCTAAAATTAATAACTTAACTTTAGGTACATTAGGTGCATACATTCTGTCTTTATACAGTAAAAATCCTTTTGCATTCAAATTGTACCCTTTACTTAATCTTTCTGTTGGATTTTCTTTTGTTTTAGCTTGTAAGTTTTGGTAAATTTCATCTTGTTCTATCCTTGCTTTAACTTGTTCATCCATATCTGATGTATAAGTGCTGATAACTACTGTGAAGTTTAGCCTTGCATTCCTACTTAATGCATCAGCAACTTTATTTTCTTTACCCTTAAGGTGTTGAATTTCAAAATCATACTCACTTAGAAAAGCTAGCCACCTAGCTTGTCTGGCATTTAGATTAGGCTGATCTAACAGATATTTTAATCCTTTATTCTCAGTCATTAAAATAAATTTTCTACTAATTAGGTGATGACGCCACATCTTTAGAGCATGTATAACAGCAGCTAATTCCAGACCATAAAGTTGCATAATTCTTTTTATGAATTTTTAAATTCCTAGACTGATAGGCAATAACATGCCCTTCTTGAGTCAGAACACCACCTAAACCATCATTGCAGGTGTCAGTGCACACTACAAATTCTTTATTTGGATCAGCTATTCTTAAAATAGATGCACTGGTTAATAAATTTTTTAACTTTTTAAAGTTTTGCTCGCATTTCTGGTTCCAATCGAATTTCTTTCCTTTCCTCTGCAAAGAAGTTATCGGATTTGTGATTCTCGAAAAACCTTCAATGAACCTCTGGTAATAACCGGTAATTCCCATGAAGGATCGAACATCAGTTACATCCTTAGGAACCAGCCAATCTTTGATTTCCTTTATCTTTTCGGGATCTACCGAAATCCATTCCTTAGTCACCACATGACCTAAGTACTGGATCTTATCTTTGAAGAAATCGCATTTACTAAACTTTGCAAAGAGTTGATGATCTCGTAGCTCTTACAAAAAAGAAAATTAATGTTCTTTATGTTCTTATTCAGTTTTTGAATAGATTAATATGTCATTGATAAACATGACCACAAACTTATCTAGATACTTATGCATAACGTTTTTCATTAAACACATAAAAATAGTTGGGGCATTAGTAATCCCGAATGGCATGATGACAAACTCGTAATGACCATATCGAGTTCTAAAAGTTGTTTTAAAGATGTCTTCATCTTTAATCCTAACTTGATTATATCCAGACCTTAAATCAATTTTTGAAAACACCATGGCTCCACGTAGTTGATCAAACAGATCATCTATGCGAGGCAACGGGTATCTATTTTTGATAGTCATCTTATTCAACTGACAGTAATCTATGCAAAGTCACATGGTTCCGTCCTTTTTCTTAACGAAGATGACAGGTGCCCCCCAGGGAGACACACTAGGTCAAATATATGTTTTGTCAATAAGTTCTTTTAATTGTGACTTTAGTTCATTCAGTTCCAATATGTTCATTTGATAAGGGGCCTTTGAGCTGGGTATTGCACCAGGTACCAGCTCAATGGTAAAATCTAGTTCCCTTTTCGGAGGTAGTCCCAAAATTTCTTCCAAAAATACAGCAACATATTCTCTTAAGACTAGTATGTCTTCCAATTTTAATTTATCTCTCTTATTTAGATTTTCCTCATCAGTTATTGTTACTGCATAATCTTTACAACCCTTTCTAACAGCTCTCTTAAGCTGCAGAGCATAAATCTACCTTATGGTTGTTTTTCTAGGGATCCCCTTTACACTTATTGGTTTTCCATCATTATTTATACACGTAAAGTTTTTATCATAACAATTTAATATCACCCTATGTTGTTCTAACCAATCCATACCGATTAGTAAGTCATAAGAACCAAGAGGTAATACACTAAGCTTTACAACAGTTTCAAATTGATCCATAACTACTGCACATTCTTTTACAAAACAAGTTACCTTCCTTTTTGCACCAGTGGCTAACAAAAACAACCAAGAATTTTCAAATTTTTCATCGGGCAACTTACATTTTTCTACCATTTTAGGTGAAATATAACTGAGACTAGCTCATGGATCAATTAAAATAGCTATAGGGGTTTGGTTTATCATACCTTCTACTTCCACCATGGAAGTTTGATATTCTGCTTGTCAATTCTCCAAGGCTGCATTGAATCTGGGCATAGTCCTCGATAAATATCCAACAGTCATTTCCTCCTATAGGGTATGAATATTACTGACAGACTTTTCTCGATTAGGAAAAACTGAGGAATAATGTGGGCCATTACACTCCCAGCACTTTATAGGTTCTTTGCATTCAAAGTTCTTTGTGTAATTACCATGATTATTAATAGACTCTTTACCCTTTGAATTGTTCTGATTGCTTGGTGAATTATTCTTATTCCCTTGGAAATTCTTGTTAGCAAAATTTTTGGCCTTATTATTTTTAGAATTCCAGTTGGGCACAAATTCTTTCTTCTTTTGATCATAATGGTTGCCATTCTTCTTCGCCTTCCAGTTGGCCATGCTCTCCTTCTTCTGATTCAGTTCATAACAAAAATTAGCTTTCCTCATAGCTTCTTCTGGATTTTTTGGATTGTCATACTCAATCCTGTCCTTAATATGATAAGGTAAACAGCTGAGAAATCATTGTACCTTTGGTTTTTCATCTACAAGGTATGGCACATACCTAAGCACACTTAAAAACTTCTTGTTCAGATCTTTCATAGTCATTGAACCTAATTTAAGCTCATAGAATTCTTTTCTCTCTCTTCATGGTATTGCTCAGACAGAAATTTATTTTTAAAGTTCCTCTTAAAGGTACTCCAATTTATGTTATTCTCTTTTGTCCCTTCACTGTCTTCAAGTCTTGCCACCAAATATCAGCCTTCCCTGACAAATTGTAGATAGCCATTCTATCCTTTAATTGGTTAGCATAATTGTAACTCTGGAAGTACTTCTTCACCCCAGATAACCAGGATTCCGCTTCCTCCCCCTTCTCAGTCTCTCCATTGAATGTTGGTGGTTTAATCTTTTTAAACTCCCTAGAAATTTTCTCATAGGGTTTATATTTTCTCTTTTTAGTATAATGGTTGTCATCACTACTATCACTAGTGGAATGAAAATTATGTTGGTCACCAAATACCTATGAAGATGAGCTGCTTTCATTTTTAGTCTATTTAATCTTTTTATATTTATGTTGATGACTTATGTCTTCTGAATCAGCTCTTTTACCCCTACCCTCAGTTTGAAATCTTTCTGTTAGAATCTGATTCAGCTCCTCCTGAGCCCTCAAAATCCTTTCATTCTCTCGTTTAACAGATTACATTTCAATTTTAAGTCTTTTACTATTTGCAATAGTTTTGAGGAATTAGTAATTAGGTCTTCTTGTATAGGGTCTCTTGGTAAGTTTTCTTGTTTAGTAAATGGATATTCCTCTTCTACATATTCCTCTAGCCTTTCCATACCTGTTGTTAATTTTCTCTGTTGAATAACATTAAAAATAAAAATAAAAAAATAACATCTACAAAATAATTTAAATTCACTGTTTCATAAAAGCAATTTGGGTTTCATCAAGGCCTAGTGTTTGAACCTTGTGCTCTGATACCACATGTCATAACCTGAAATTTTCAAAAAAATTAAAAAAAAATTATGTAACATAAATTGTTTATAGCTGCAGTTTGTTATCTTTTAGCGGTTAACAGATAAATGAAACATTTAACAAACTAATTATTAACTTAAACACATATAAATTAATACTAATTTAATTTTGATATGTGATGTAAATAATCTGCTTTCAGTTGTTTCTAGTTGTACTGATGAGTTGATTTTGTCAAGTAGGTGAGAAGTTACTTTCTAACTGGGGCTTACTTAGCGATTGCTAACTTACCTAGATTTCTGGATCTTACAGACTTGACAGGTAAATTTTGAACCAGTAAGAGTTTATTTAGGCGTTAATATAGATATACTTCTTTTAGCATAAAATATACTGCTAGAGTAAAAGTTTGCTTAATAGAATTCAAGGGTACTATGAGGTAACGCATCTTTCCTTTACTTGTTTTGCAACTATAATAGTATTTTAAATTCATGTTGTAAAGAGCAATAACCTTACCATACTCAATGCCTTTCATTAGTATGACTTTTATTTCAGACAGTTCTTCTTTCTAGCTACTAGCCAAGTTACTTATAGAGCTCACGATTTTTGTAGAACAAAACCTTTACTGACATAAGAGTTTATTGCTGTTATTCTTTCTAAAAGTTAAAACACTGCCTAACAGCATATAAAGAAAGCTAAGTCTTCTAAGAACAAGCTTACAAACCTACCATCAGCTCTACTTTTAATTGAGCTTTAGTAGAGGAAGTTTATTAGCTTATTATTTTATTATAACTATAAATGATCTTTTGCACAAATGTCGTCAAGTTGTGATTTCTATCTCCAAATTTCTTCATGACACAAGTAATGTGACAAAAATATATTATTTATTTATAATACAAATGTTACTATAATTATTCTTGAATAGATTTACTATCCTTTACTTACCAAGGCTAATTTAAATTTGGTTTGATTCATCTTAGAGCTTTAGTATCTTATGAAGACCAAATGATCATAGACTTCCCAGAATTTTATCTTACTCTTTGTACCATAGTCTACATTCAGAAGTAAGAGTTATGCTAGGGTGTAATTACTAATTATTTTTATACACACCTTGTTGATTTGTAAACTAGTTCTTACTTATTAGGTTTTGCATAAACTAGTTCTAACAGCTTAAACATGCATCATTTATGGTTATAAAAAGAATAGGTCAATAGTGATACTATCAACTCATGTCATCAATTTTTACTATACTATTGATCTCTTCATAAAATGTTTTGCTAAGGAAGATTATAAGGTCATTGTAAAACAAGGATATCAATGCAATAAGTTTTTGGTTCAATACTAACAACGATTCCAAGGTTTAATAAGACAAGGATTAATGATGCAACATAAGTCTCATTCTTGACATAACTTGACCTTATGGTTTATCCATGCAATGATACGTTTTGAATTTGGGAATATATTATCATTATACTCATTGTTTAAATTACTGATAATAATTTGTTGTCCCGACAATGCAGTGACAACTATATCATTCAACCCACCGTGAGCTGGATAAATTTGTGGGCACATGGAACATCCACCACCATGCAAAGTATGATTGAAAAGCTTACCTTGCAACCCTAACGTCCTCATTCTCCGTTGAGGGTTTTGGTCTTTGCACTGTTTGTTTCACTACGGCCATGAGGGCTCACTGGTGCTCGTCTCCAGCTCCATCTCTCTTTGTGTAGAGAAATGTTGCCATTCTACTGTGAGAATGGACTGATACATAGTTTGTATCTAATTTATCTCTGCATGCATTGCATTGCTTTGCTGTGCGTGTAGTTGTTCTCTATCAGTAATTTATATTGTCGAATTCTTGTATGGGCATTGCCAAGGCTTTAGCCTTTCTCCAGTCATCAGTGTAGTATGAGTTTTGAGCCCGCTACTTCTATATTTAGAGAGCATGAGGGTTGTAATGTTCACTGTGCTGGTTTTTCTCCCTCGTGGCTTCATATTTCTTCGCTTCTAGGTAACAATATGTTTTACAATTGTTTGTAAATTTTAAATTAGAGATACAACTATACAACTCAGTTTCTAATTAAGGTTTTGATATTCACCTGCAGGTTACAGCTCGCCCTTATGCTTAGAAGAACCCTCTCCAAGTTTGGATTGACAACCAAACCTACAGGTAAGCACTGGTTACAATGTGGCAACTCCCTTCTTGGCAATGGTTAGGGAAAAGGGTTTTCAGTTGGGAAGAAAAAAACACGAGCTCAGTTCATGCAGTATTTGGTTGTTTGGTCTTCAATTTTTTTAAATTTAGCTTTCCATTATTACACCATTGCCTATCGCAGGGTGGCTCTGGCCTCGATGTCGTGACTTGTATCACCTTTTTCTTGTCTTGTAAAAGATATACAGCAAATGAGGGTTTTAATAACTTGTCTGTTAGTTTTGTTACTAAACCCACACCATGATGTTGGGTACACCAGCCATGAGCTGGGTGTTGTAAATTTTTTATGCTTAAGCCTTTCATCCTGACTGAGTAATACACTTGGTTTAAAAGGTTTCTTTTTAGCTTCGAGTTCTGTCTCGATTATGAAATGTTTTTATAACTCGTAAATTATGGCTCTGAGGAATTAAAGTCTTTCCTTCTTCGACTGTTACTATAGATAAATATTTATTAAGGCTTTCTTTTGTAATTAAATTTGTAATTATGAAGACTATAAGTTCAGTCTTAAAATAAAATTTGTATGCTTATACTTATTAAATTCGGATAAAACCCTAGGGTTACTGTAAAAGAACCCTTAGATAAATATATGCTTAAATTTATCAACTGTGTTGGTTTCTGTTTACCTATATTATATTGTTACAATAGTATTAGTAATGTTTATCCTGTTTAAATATTTTATTTTCTTTAAATAAAGAGTTTATACAAATGCTATAAGTTCTTAATATAAGACTGTACTCAGTCTAGTGCATACTTTAGTATTCTAGTTTTTAAATTCTAATTTGTTTATTCTTTTTAAAGAAATACTTTTATAAAAAGAATGAAAAATAGAGTTAGGGTTT
Source organism: Pseudotsuga menziesii (assembly GCA_001517045.1). Classification (NCBI taxonomy): domain Eukaryota; kingdom Viridiplantae; phylum Streptophyta; class Pinopsida; order Pinales; family Pinaceae; genus Pseudotsuga; species Pseudotsuga menziesii. The sequence continues at coordinate 31,642 of LPNX010743069.1, forward strand.
GACCCTCAGGTTAAACCTAAACAGATTTAGAGCTTGTTGGGAAAAATAATTTATTCTTGGAATAGGTAAACTCTTAGCTGCATTCTAATTACTGTTTGCATTTAAACTTTCATTTGTTTACTGCTCTGTTAGTTAGTAAAGATTCAGGGTTATGTAATGTTTTAAACATTAACTCTATTCTTGGATTATTTCTTCCTTAATAGTATTTATAACATAATCCTATTCTAGTATATGTAAAATAATAGTTTAAGCTGAATGATATAAGGGTGATTGAAACCTTGTTTAGATACTTACTGTATCTCCTATAAATTTTTTATTATAACAGTATATTTCTTTACTATAATTCTACTTTAGCACTACTATTTCTTTTCTAACATAGATATGCTCATAAAAACAGTGAACATAACTAACCAGAATACTATTCTCTTTAATAATAACTTACACATAGTATTACAACTTAGCATAAAATTTAACATATTGTCCTCAAATAATATCAAATAATATAAAACTGTTTTTGAAAAATTGGGGCATGTGACAGTCTCTATGATCCATATTAATGCAGCAGTAGCAACAGACAGAGACCAAAGAATAACCAAAGACAAAAATCGTAAAGAATATTTGGAAAACATATAAAAACATACTAGGGTGGCAGGGTGGTTCTAGGGAAGGCTACAGACCTGCAAGGGGTTGTAGCGTCCTTCCAGTAGTAGCTGGTAAATAGGATGTTGTAGCATCCTTTCAGTAGCAGCTGATAAAACTAGGGGTTGTATCCTCCTTCCAATAATAGATAATAAATAGGGTGTTGTGGCATCCTTTCAGTAGCAGCTAATAAAGCCAGGGGGTTGTAGCCTCCTTCTAGTAGTTGCTGGTAAATAGGGTGTGGTACCATCCTTGTCTATTGTAGTAGGAAGAAACTATTTGTAAATATAATTTTATAGTAATAGGATGTATTGGTGGTTTTCCCAATTGGGTTACATGATAAAATATGTGTTCTATGTTTCTTATTGATTCTGTGTGTTAATGATTAATGTTTAAAGTGGTTTTAAATTGTTAACAATATTGATTCACCCCCCCCCACCTTCTCAGTATTGTCCAATATTCCAACATAATATACATGTGTTGGTTTCATATGGCCATGGTAGCCACATCATAGTGCAAACAATCGAGGAGGAAAACAGGTTGGGCATTGACTTGTTAACATTGCTTGCCCATACAACTTACAAGTTGTAATTCCTAGATTAGAGTGTGTTTGGGCCATTCAAGTGTTATTTCAGGACAAAGTGAGCGTCATGGATGGAAAACAATCCAATGGGTAGAGGTAAAGAGGTTTGAGTTAGCTAATCTTGCAAGTAAATATTTTAAAAGGGCTCTCACACCCTCAAACATCAAAGCATGTTTTAGGTGAACATGTGTCTGGCCACTGAATTATAATACTCTTATTCATGATACTAGTTGTATCCAAGAATTTCATGTGGATGACCATGAGTATGTGGATGTCCAAGAGCATTTGGATGGTCAGGAAGATGCAGAAGATGTGGACAATATGTTTTCCCTATCTCAAGGAAACTACTAGGCTACTAATTATGGTGATGATGAGAAGAGGTCAACTCTATACAATATGAACATGAACTAGCATAAGATTATATGTAGGAGGGTGGACCATGTCAAGTACACATGAATTATGAAGGACATACTGTTAGCTGGAATATTTCACCTCCTGCAGATAGCAAGGTGTTCCACTGGTCTAAATGGTTCACATCCAGAACAAATAGAGGACAGAGGTTGAAGACTCACCCTAGATGTCGTAGATACCTGGAATGTAATGCTTTGATAGTCACCCTGTTTACCTAAAATCAGCTCAACACGAAATAGATCAAAGCAACCAGAATATAATCTACTAATCTATGTTAGTGACTAAGGAATCCAACAACATACGTGTGAAATCAAACATCAACAATATATGTGGGATGGAAATGAACTTGCATTAAATAAATATGAAGAATTTTACAACCAAGCCTTAGTGTTGACATGCATCTCCATGAAACCAAGCATTCTCATCCCCATAAGCTCTGAATCTAACTCTCTCTATGCTCTCCAATGGTATGGACCAAGTGATCAATCCAACAGCATAACAATACCTTAAGAGTTCTCCCCCTTAACCATGGTCATAAGCTTGTATTTATAAGACTTAATGGATAGGGATGGTTGAGATATTAGTGGGTGAGGTGGCCTCTACGATCCTAGGATGAGGGATCTCGAGCTTCAACTAACCCACAACAGTAGGGATAAGGGATATCTCGAGGCTTATCATCTAGAAGCCTCGAGAAGCTTCTCTTTTTCCCTTTTTACCCAGGGTACCATGTTTCTCCTTCATTGACAGAGCGATTTTGGTAATAATCGCTTATGGACCAAGGGCTATAAGCGGTGGCATTGCTTATGGGAAACAGAGGATGGGTGGTGCGAACAAGGGTACCACTTATGGATAAAGGGTCAAGCGCGGTGCTGGGAATTTGTATGAAAAGATTGACAAATGATATGAGTTTCCACTCCAGAAGATGGGATTCAAGGCAAGTAGGTATGTCAAATGTCTTATCACATGATGGTGGCAGGATTTTGGTATAACAGGATGCCCCATGAATCTTAGAGGGATACAATAAACGAGAGCTTTGAGAGAATAAGTCATCGCCATGAGATGAAAATGTTGGCTCGATTGGAGCATGTTGTCAAGTAGGCATTTGTAGTACATCAGTATGTTGACTCATAGACACAAGTAACCAAACTCATGGATGCAGACCAATACAAGGAAAATTCATGAGAGGAATAAACCAGCATGGCTACTAGAATACAGCATAGATCCATGTGATAGAGGACTCAAACTTGGACATAGCTACCAGACATACAATGTAGATCTATGTCATACAGACACAAATTTGAGCCTAGCCACGACCATACAAATGTGGATCCATGCTAGATAAACAAAACTCCATCGCAACCTAGGGAAAGCAATGAGTGCTTTAAACATATACCTAGGGTCTTCGTCTCGTCTTCCACAAAGTACGATTCTATCCATGTGATTACAATGATCTAAATTCAAACATGGCAGAAACCACTTAATTACCAGTCAATGATGTCAACCGTTAACAAGTGCGAGGGAGATCACCATTAATGTCAATGATTCCCAAGGTACTATAGTACAATCTACTAAGTGTGAATAGATGTCCTAATGTCGAAAACCCAGACAATTCTATCGATCAAAGGTCAATGATGTGAACCTATGTCGAGAGCAAGAGAATCTGTCATTAAGGCATACAGATCTCAAAGTACTAAATATTGTTTCTAATACCATTTCCTGGATGATGAGTTGATGTCAACAGGAATAGTCTCGTCAAAGGAGGGCCATGATGAGTCCCACATCGACGACATGAAACTTGGAACATAGTTCTAGAATTATGTGAATATAGTAACTATATGACTAACTCAAAGATACTGAAAAAAAGACTGTGTAGACTACAGAGGTAAAACTTTTTCAAATCCCCTTTGAACATCGGGCGGCACGACAAAAGACTTGGCAGCATGACTAGATGGGATAGACACACAATGTGACAGTGGACAATGCATTCTTTTGAAAGACTCAAATGAGTGACATGACTCATGAAAGTGGATCATCATAGAGATCAGCTAAATACCCAATTGACTGGCATGATGGTGCAGACAAGTGCCATGTTCAAAGGTAACGACAAACAACTGCCATTATTTGCAAAATGATTCCCTTCCCATTTCCCCCGTCATGATTGATGAGTGCCTCTTTTCGGTTTTATGAGTTCAAAGAGGGTAACAAACACTCGATATAGCTTGTCGGAAGACAAGTCCAGACTCATATCTTTTATGAACCTGAGAGAGGAGGGGTTCATTCCCAAAACGGGTCTCTCAATGTTTGATTTAACGAGTCCACTGAAAGAAAACTTGGTATCATTCATGTTTAGAGAGTCTGAATGAATACAAAAGAAGACTCCAAAGGGGTCCTTTTTCATATGATTTAGTCCCTAAGACCCAAAAAAGTGTAAAATCATACCTTAGAGAACTCTTCCAGTCATGATGGGATGGAGTGTTCCTTTTTCATAAATAGTCCTATCCAAACCGAAAAAGAGATAACCTACCGTCGGAAGGAGGACTTTTCAAATACTTTAACGAGCGTGAAGAAGACAAGATCGCTCAATAATATTTTTGTATTTAAGGAGCCTAAAAAGAGTTTAAAGAGGAATCCATGAGGTTTCTTTGCACAATGTCATTTTTTACGAACCTGGAAAGAATCGAAAACGGACTCGATGACCTTTTTGTATTTAAGGATCCTGAAAAAGAGGTGAAAAGATGGCTCCATGACGCTTCTTTACACAATTTTGATTTTTATGAGCCTGGAAAGAAACTTGAAATGGACTTGGACCTTTGATACTAGATTTTAACGAGCGTGACAAAGTGTCGTAATAAATGATCAACGACCTTTTCTATTTTGTGAAAGTGTGAAAAAGCCATAAACAAACTTTCAAAGATTTTTTGCTAGAGTTCTCCTATCCTGCAATAGTCTCAGAAACAAGTGTTAAATGCACTTCAAAACTAGCATTAGGGATTACGACAAATAAATTTTGACTAAAACATGATTTTACATCAAAACTATAGCAAGTCAGACCCAAAAATGCCCATATAAGTCAAATAAATAGTAAAAAATTAAATCATTTCACTATTTACCTCTAGCAGAGAGAACTTGGAGCATTTTCTTAGCCAGATCTTCCACAGCTGATACCGGGAGTTTTCATCGTCCGTTTTTAGCATCGTCAGTTGCAGGTAACAGCTAAGACCCTTATTTTCCATTTCATAGCATTTATTTTGAGGTTTGGTGGGGTTTTGGGCCCATATGGCAAGCCCTAAAACTCAAAATGTGGGCACCACAGATACCCCTTGTGGGATACGCGGTACCACCTGAGAAGCGCACCAACAACATAGTGGACAGGTGGTGCCACCACCTATCTCCAACGGTGCACAGGCGGTGCCGACCATGGATAATTTAAACTAATAGTATGGGCAATATAACTTCATTCTTTTGATTTCCAATGATTTAAGGATGATTCTAATGCATACCATTATTGTTTTTGGCAGGTATAGATTGCTCAAAATATGGTGATATGGAAAGAAAGAACTCATGACAATGAGGATGCTGCTACCGAGAGAAATGCGAGTTGTATTGTCATATTACGAGACTGTGGGCTCTTGAAGTTCTTTCAGACCCCAAGCATGGTGTCGCAAGAACGATTACTGGAACACATATTGCAAATGTGGAATCCAGAGCAACAGTACTTCGAGGTGGGGGCTCACATACTTATAGTGGAGGCAGAGGATATCTACTTCCTGACTGGTCTATCGAAATGGGGCACCCCCATCTCATTGACAGGTTCCCATGGTAGGGACATTACTACCAAAGAGATTATAGATCGACACTGTGCACCAGGGACAGGTACATCGAGGAAGAAGATCCCCATCAAGGCAGTGACAGATAGGGCTCTACAGACCGTCTTGTTTACCATGCAGAGGGTGCTTAGGATTCAGGGTGTGCACCAGGCTTCTACGGCACATATGTTGTATGCCATAGATTCTATGGCACTCACAGTGTTCAACTGGGCAAAAGCCATGCTTCCAATATTCAAGGATCAGCTGACTAAGTGTCGGCAAGGAGAGCTGAAGCAGTTCAGCTTTGGTTCCATCTTAGCCTACTTCTTCTTCAAGCGGGTTCCATAGATGAGGCCACAGGTCACCTTCGAGAGTCTGAGAGCAGGGGACCCCCGTATGCTGAGGTGGGTCCAAGTCATGGCTTGCACAGGAGCAGGTAGGGGAAGGGTGAAGTTTAGTGATCCATTCTTCAGATGGATATGGGATCAGATCCTCATGGTCAAGGACTATGTTTACGCAGGTACGGACTTCACAGGAGATCCTGGCTTACCACTCCCACCTAGCGGATAGTGGGGTGACATTGGTGAGAAGCAAGAAACCCTAAAATGGACGAAATGTTTTTATGTTTTTTAAAATTTTATATATTTTTATGTTAAGTGACGAGACCTGTATATTCTCATGCAGATGTTGGAGTAGCGAGACCTAGAGGAGCATCTTCATTGGATAGGCAGGATGGATCATGCTTTGTACCACAGGGTGATGATATCACCAGGGAGCTAGAGGAAAACCTGGAGAGGTTGACTCTAGATATCCCAGATGCTAACATAGATGACCTCCTGATGAGATATCAGAGATCCACAGCAAGAGTACTGGGTCGATTCAGTAGGCTGCTATGTAGGGTAGCTCTAGCAGTGATGTGCTATCACGAGCACCACTAGTGTATGAGATATGTACTGAAAGCTGATAGCTTCAGGATTTTGTATGATGATTTTTCTTGAAATCCTACGTGCTTCAGAGGAGGTCTCGAGACCTATTTTTGTAAACTTATATATATATACAGACTTTTACACAGTGTTTATATGTTTCAAATGGAAAATGTGTTTTCTATGAGTTTTACGTTTCTCTCAATGTTTATTTACAATGGACCATGTTTGATTTACCGTCATGAATGGGAAATATGCTAGTCTAAGATGTAGTTAGCCAATGAGTCAGCGACTACATTATGTTCCCTAGGGATATGCCTATAAGTAATAGTTTCTAATGATCTTTCTAACAAACGTACTCTCCAGAAGAGGCGGAGGAGTACCAGGTTCCTAATGGTGTAGACATGGTTCAAATGGTGAACCATGAGCTGCAAGTCCATCAAGACTACTAGATCACGAAAATCCTGGGATGCAACTTTGGCCAGAAGACTGATGACTGCTTCATACTCAGCGATGTTATTAGTAGCGAGACCTATACAAACCGCTCCTGAACTGACCAAATCTTCAACCGAGGAATAGAGAACCCAAGCAGCCGAGGCAATATTCAAGGTGTGGCAGTAAGCACCATCAGGAAAACCGTAGAAATCCATCTGCATGACCAAAACATGGTATAAATAGATTTGTACACGAAGCTCAAAACCATCTTGAAAATACTAAAAGCACACCGAAATCCAATCAATATACATATATACAAGATACTACCCAAGAAAACCTAGGCATAGTACCTTTTCAGGTACAACCCATTGCGATGGCACCCCAAAGGGATTCCATCATAATCAACAAGCTCATAAGCTCCTTTCTCTAACACCTTAGAAATAAAAAAAGGTCCGTACCACATGGACTCGAACTTACCCTTCCCTAGTTTGTCATATCTCTGGTCATAATTCAAGACTATGTCACCCTCGTTAAAGACACGAGGCTGGACGAATTTATCATACTGCACCTTGACACATTTCTTATGTGCCTCATTAGCCAAGGTAGCATCTCTGTGAGTCTCACCAAGGTTACTTAAGTACAAAAATCTTTCTTCCTATGCGGAAGTGTCTGGGAGAAGTTCGACGGCAAGTTGTAAAGATGGAATCTGACATTGGATGGGTAAGACAGCTTCAAGTCCATAGACAAGCTGAAATGGCGTGAGACCAGTAGCTGTTTTCACAGAAGTTTGATAATCCCAAAGAGTAGAAAAAAGAACGTGGTGCCAGTTGGATTTATGATCTCCAACCATCCAACGAAGCATAGTTTTCAAAACTTTGTTAATGGCCTCTACCTGACCATTAGCTTGTGGATAATAAGGCATAGAGTTTTCATGGCGAAACCCTAGCTTGGCACTCATTTCCTCCATCATCTGATTATGGAAATGGGTTCCGTGATCAGTAACGATGGACTACGAAACTCCAAATCTAGCTATGATATGATTGAACAAGAAGAGAGTGGCAGTCTTACCATCTTCCACATATGTAGGCATGGCCTCAGCCCATTTAGTGAAATAATCAATGGCTACGATGATGTAACCATGCCCCCCAGCTAAGGAAGGCTTACAATGCATGAAGCCAATCCCCCATTTGGCAAATGGGCCAACAGCAATGACGGGGTGTAGCAGAGAAGGATGGGTGCACTTTTTAGGATAAAAATGTTGACAAGGTGGGCATTTCTTAACAACCTCATGACAATGTTTGAAGAAAGAAGGCCAGAAATAGCCAGCATGAAGGATTTTCTGGGCTGTAGCCATCCCAGATAAATGACCACCACATGCTCTAGTGTGGCAATCATTGAACACAAGTTTAGTCCTCATGAGTGAGGCATCGTCGGAGAATAGATTCAATCCCACGTCTATACAAAGTATCATTCAAGATGAGATAGTATTTCATGTGGTGACGGATACGGTGGTGATCATCGTGAGATAAATGCGGCTAAAAATGCTACGTCTGGAGATAGATCAGAAAATCTCCATACCAAGGATCAGTAGTGCTAATCAGGAACAGGAATTCATCCAGAAATGAATCACTGGGCTCAGATTCCATTGTAGCACAAGGAAGATCACACATAAGCACTGCAAAAACCAAGGATTTCTTTGATGTGGCCTTAGCAAACTCCAGATCAAACTCCTGAAGGATGACGATCCAACGGGAGTACTTTTCCCTAAGTACCTGACAAGTCAATATGTAGTACATCAAGTTTCGATCTAACAATATGGTGGTAGTACGGAGCAAAATGTAGTGACGAAAATTTTGTATAGCAATGGCTTTGGCCAATGCTAACTTTTCCACACGTGAATAACAAGTTTCAGAATCTAGGAGATTCTTATTGGCATAATAAATCATGTGCTCCTGACCATGGATATTGTCCTGGGCTAAAACCATAGTGATGGTAGTAGCAGAGGTAAAAATATACAAGAGAAAGTCCTTTGAATAATATGGGGGGTGTATCATGGGTGAATGAGTCAAAGCATGCTTAATATTATCAAAGGTGCGTTGGGCCTGGTCATCCCAAAAGAATGGGGTGTTCTTCTTAAGCTGATGCATTTAACCGTACGTTTTCTCTGCGAAATTGCACACGAAACGACCGAGAAATTTTTCCTTCCCCTGCAAACTTTGGAGTTCAAGGATATTAGTTGGGGCTAGTAGATCAAGAATGGCGGTAATTTTTAAAGGATCTATCCAGATGCCATCTTTGGATACCACAAAACCTAGCAAACATCCCGTCTCAATGCAAAAAACACATTTATGCGGATTGAGCCGTATATTATAATGACAGCATCTCAGGAATATGTCACTAAGATGACCAAGGTGGTCCTCCCGCCGCTATGAATGAGTAGGGAGTTCATCAAGGTACGGTTCAACAATGTGTTTAATATCGTGAAATGCATAGGACATCACACGCTAGAATGTGGCTCCAGCATTTTTTAAGCCAAAAGGTAACTTCTTATATGCAAAGGTTCCCCATGGGCAAATTAATTCCATCTTATGCTGATCAGAGGGTAATATCTCAATCTGATTATAGCCAGAGAAGCCATCCATAAATGAAAATATGACACTTCCAGCGCAGTTGTCGATAATCTGATCGATGTGTGGGGTAGGAAAGTTGTCCTTAGGACAAGCTTTATTTAAATCCTTAAAGTTGATGCAGACTCTAATGGTGCCCTACTTTTTATTGATGGGGACAATGTTCGATACCCATTCCGTCAAGGGTATAGGATAAATAAACCCATCTTTCAGAAGATTTTCAGTTTCAGCTTTAATAGCTGCGGCCTTTCGAGGATGGACTTGCCTAAGTTTCTTCCTGACAGGTTTAGCCGTGGGATAAGTTTTAATCTCGTGTACCACAATGGAAGGGTCAATCCTTCGCATCTCTTCATAAGACCGGGAAAAAATATCACGGAATTCCTTAAAGAGTGCCTTATATGCTTCATATTCATCTGCTTAGCAGTTCTGCCCAACATGAACATGCTCGATAACATCAGGCTTGGTTGATATGTCAATCGGGTTTTTCTAAGTAATGTTGCAAAGGTTTCCTTTAGAATCTGTATCTTGCAACAATATAGGACTTTGCAGAACGTTGACAATATCAGTAGGAAATAAGGATGCAAAATCATGGCTAACCGAACTGGTGTTGGGGAGGAACATGGATCTATGATGGTGATCCTCCCAAATGGGCTCATCTGTATTCATGATCTTTATAATGGACTCATCGAAAGGAAAAGTCTCAGAGAGATAGTCTAGAACCGGAAGAGAAGGTTCTAGCCAGTACGGTAAATGGTAAGGGTTCGAAGCCACTAGATGAAGGTCATTAGTGTGATCATCGAAAAAGGTTTGAATGGTGTCATACATAGCTTCATGTGGACTCAACGAGGTGGACTCAACAACATTTTTTCCCTTAGGCTCATAATCAAATAAGGCGATCATATGGATTTTCGCAGTATCCGTGCTAGGAGGAGTGGGTGGAAAGATCCCCATAAGGGATGAATCCTTCAACATGCCTGACCCAATCGACTAGTAAGGAGGAGGGGACTGGCCTAACATGGGGATGTTATTAGCCATGGAAGAAGTAACATTTGGTGTATAGGAATCAAGTTGATCAATAGTTACAATTCTCCCTAGATGCAGGAATTGGACTGTTTGAAACACTGTTGAGGCAACAGCAGTCATGGCATAGAACCAATTCCTTCCTAGAAGGAGGTTGTAATCTAAAGGGGCATCTACCACTTCTACTTGGATGGAAACGGTTTTTCCCCCCAGCTCGACCGCTAGGGCTGATATGAGACCATGGGGTTGGAAACCCCGTCCATCAAAGGCTTTAACGGTTGTAGGTGATGTGACAAGCTCGAGAGAGCCAAGAGATTTCCAACAAGTCAGAGATAACACCAAGGTCAAAGCTCCTTCATCTAGTATCGTTCAGAAGAGTTTCTTTCCCACTACTTTCGTAATGATCTGAAAAGCAAATTTATGTGGTAATCTAGGTTTGTAGTTCTCAACATTGAAATGAATTAAGTTAGTGTTATCTGGGTCTAAAGCTCCTAATGAAGCCAAAAAGTTATTGCGTTGTGTGGGGCAACTTTGGAGCACTTCTAGGGTATACATTGCACAAGGTGCCTAAGCGAGATCTTCAACCAAATTATAAAATTGAGCAACTCGGGCATTGGGATTAAAGACAGCCTTCCGAAGAGTACTCTTAGGTGGGCGCAAAATCATGTCGAGAGTAGGCTTCTCGATAGATAAGGGGACAGTAGATGAGGATTTCGGAGACCTAGTAGAGGGAACTTTCCCTGAAGAAGATTGATCTTCTTTCTTATCTATGGGTTTATCATAATTATGACTTCGAGTTTGCAAATGGATGGTATCTAACAACATCATACGAATTTCCTCTAACGAACTAGAGTTACCCTAATTAGACATATGGTCTATCAGTTGTTGTTGAGAGGGAAAAGGATCCATAAATACTACAGGTGCGGGGTTGGACTTCAAAAACTGGTAGATTTCGTCCCGATGAGGACACTCCTTTGAAAAATGGTCACCACCACATAGTAGACAGGGAGATTTGCCTTCCTTTTCCCTTTGTAGTTATCACCATTAGTTGGTTGTGGAGTCTCCTGTTGGTTTCTAGGTTTTTTATTTCTATCTTTACCTTTCTTTTTATTATCTGAGGTTTGACTACTTTGAATAGAATTGACCTCAGCTGAAACCTTAGGATTCGAAAGAGTAGGGGTGGCAGTCTGGTTTTGCTTGGCAGGTTTCACTGCAGAAAGAGACTATATTGAACCAACAATCCCATCAATAGGTACTTCTATTGGTGGCTTGGCATGATCAGTGTTGGGGCAAGGAGCTTGAGGAATCAGGTCATAAAGAGTGCCAGACTCGGAATAGACCAAGTCTAGGTACTGAGCCCGACTAATCACCTTCTCTTCGATAACAGCACCGCCCATACCCACATCTCAGGAAATAGGAGGCAACAAGGATTTAGTGAACCAATCAGCTAGTAACTGATCTGGAATAGGGGCCTTAATAATCCTTCTTCGCCTTCTCCACTCATGAATATGATCGAAAATGTGAGTGGAGGTGTTCTTCCACAGAGAATTTAAAAGATCAGTGCTTGTTTCATAACAAATAGGGAGCTGAAAGTGTGTAAGAAACACGATTGCCAATGAGCCAAAATCCACAAACAAATGTTTTGGGAGTTCAATGTACCACTTTGCGGCCGTACCGGTCAAATTTCACTGAAAGAGTCGTAACCGAATGGAGTCATCCATGAGGGAGTTTGAAGAACAACATAAATGGAATGTCATAACATGGTTCTTTGGATTGTCTCCCTGCTTCTCATCGAATTTTGGAATGTCCAATGGTAACTTTACCGGAATGGGAGGCCACAAGGGATTATGTCAAATGGGGTCATTGATCAACTTGGACAAATCAGGTAAGTCCAAAGTTGCTAGGAAAGGTAACTGTCGGTTGGGATGAACATACTGGGATGAACATATTCAAGGTACGTGGGAGCTCGAATCGGTAGTAGTGTTGTCTAATGCATAACCGTACACAAGGGGCCTTTCGATATACAATCAAGTACGTGAAGTAACTTTCTATATACCTCAAGGGTACATGAAAGGCCGTTCGATATACCGACGGTACGTGGAAGAACCGCGCGAGTCCCAGAATGTAATGCTGACAAATAACGATAGCTCCTATGCTTAACGACGCCTGAACACGTCTCTAACCTATCACTCAAGTTACTATGTAAATTTTAACCTACAACTACCGTTGATTTTAACCTATACGGTTATGTGAATGCATGATGTTTTGATAGAAAAGTAAAACCATGCAGTATGCTGGTGCAAAATGTTCACTTTACCGTTCAGTATGCCTACTTATGGGAGGGAAAGAGAGTGTTTTCCTTTTGTTTCAAAAACCAAAAATACTTCCACGCAACAGTCATGAACATCAAATCAAAGTCAAGAAATCACTTTACCAAACCGATTTCTCTTTTCCGAAAGCAAAAAGGAGGGGAAGAATCTCTTTTCCTAAAAGAAAAACAAGAAGCATACCTATATGCAAATGCACTCTATTTTTTCAATTTTCTCAAAACATAAGCAAATCTAACTTAAAACTACCATTTTTTTTATTCTGATCGAGATAGTTCTAAATGCATGAGAGATTGTTAGAATAATCTGTCAGGATTATTGTAAATAAATAATAAATAGGAATATGAATAGATAGGAAGCCAAACAGGCTGAGCGGAAGGTGAAACCCAACCGCCATGAGATTTGTATAAGTATAGGCTTTTGCATCGGAATAGTTAATCAATCGGGAGTTATTACCAACAAGTGGTATCAGAGCGCTGCCATAACTCCTGCCTGTTGCCAGTCTGCCCATTCCTGGCATTCTGCTTGCCAATCCATTGCCAGACTGCTCCATCAGTCTGCCAGTCGAGTCGCATGCATTGTCTGCGTTACAATTCCTTCATGATTGAGTTTGTGTCCTGCAAACCCTAATCCAGATGCGTTTCTCCTCCAGACCTGCGTTGTGGATTGAGTCTAAAATAATAGTCACAATTTTTTTGTGAGAATCCACCATTCAGTATGCCTCTGCGTTATTTCCAGTGTATACCTAATCCTCAGTTTGAATATATGCTTGCTACGTGAGTTATACCTATTGTATGTGCTTTCTCTGCTACATGCATTTAGCAAGATTGCCCTAATCGAAGCCTCATATATTGTGACTGATAATCGTAGCTTTGGGCCGAGGCTGCCCGGTCGCATAATATCTATACTCAAATACCGTTCCCTCAGTGCCTCTGTAACCTTGATTTGAGTGCTGTCAAAAGTTCTGCTGCAGCTTTTGCTTGAAGAATTCCTTCAGCGGCCAATCCATATTTAGGTAACACACCATCTGATCCCTACTTACATTTGTGTGGAGTTGCAATACACTGTGGTATTGTAGAAGAATTTGAAACGACAGTGTGATAATCTGCCACTCCCTCCTCACATCTGCGATCTGCGTTGAGTATATGCGTGGAGTGATGTGATCTATGCTGCGATCTGCATTAATTCAAGTGCTGCGATCTAGTGCGTGGAGGTGAATACAGCGTGGAGCTACGCTAAATTTCAAGCTTTGGACAGTTCTTTGGCTTTATAAAGGAGTTGCAAATTCTAAAATTGCACCTTGTGAAGGACGTCGGCTTGTAGAGGTCAAGTTTTGTCCATTTGAGAGGTCTGAAACCTTAATGCATGCATTTTTGGTGAGTTATTTATGGATTGCTTGCATTTTATAACCTTGGATAGCCAAAGTTGTTGAATATTTAGAGTGAAAAGAACGCAAATTAAGAAATTTTGAAGACAAAGCAATGCTATTTTACAAATGTCCAAATACATGAAATAACTGCAAATTTGAAGTAGAAAATCAACAGAGACAACCGATGATTGTTTATAGGCATCCTGTTGACTGTAGAAACCGTGTAAGTGTTTTAACCGGGACAGACAGAAGGAAATGAACTTTAAATTTTCTGAAGGATCGAGCTAGCTGCCTGCGTTGAAGGTTGCGTGCTGCTGAAGGCTGCGTTGGAGATGGCGCAGTTGCTATGTTGAAGACTGATGTGTTAGACTGAGGACTGATGTGTTGAATCCGATGCGTTGAAGATTGCTTGCTGAAGACTGGTGTGTCCTCTCTAGGGTGGAAACCCTAATTTCCTGCTTTAAACTTCCTGCAAGTTCTTCAAGCTGCTGCAAGTTATGTTCGACTGCATATGGAGCCATGCTGGATACTGTGTTAAAAGCTGCAGGTATCATGGAGATTTTTGGCAGGTTGCTAGTGCTGTTCCATTAGTATTGATTCATAAACCCTAGATTTTTGAGTGAAGTCTATGAAGAATTGAAAATATTGTTGTAAAGGGTTGCAGAACTTATTTTTTATGCTTGTACACAGCCATATAAATTGTATTGCTGCATGTATGCTGCGTATTGATGATATATGAGATCATTGAATTCATTCACACTGCTGCCATTTCTACGAGCTATGAGCGTGGAGCTACTCATATCCAACTGAATTATCTGCTTCTCATATCCACCTGAATTATTGTAATAGAGCTAGTGCTCTCCCTCAAGACTGCGTGTGAAGTGCATGAAGGCCAAACCTAAATATTGCTACATACATTCAATTGAAGACTGAAGTTGTGATCACATTCTACGTGAAATGAGATTACTGAGACTGACTGCCCATCATTTTGACTGCATAAATTTTTGATTTTGAAATCTGCGAAGAACTGAGATAATAATTGACTGTTGGTTGTAATATTTTCTCTGTCATTGTATCAATTTTTAAAACTTGAAGTTGAGATATTAACATTATATTCACCTTGGCAGAGACTATAGACCTGCAAGGTTTTTGTTTTTCTCTATTATCTCATTATCTTTGTCATATTAAGTTCATTACACTAACAGTTGTAAAAGATGCACTCTTTGGCAT
>LPNX010743069.1:55594-81601 GCA_001517045.1 Pseudotsuga menziesii
GCTCATCTTTATGCTCATGATTTGAATGGAGGAATCCTTTATTGTTTAGTATAACCCTGCATTATTGATGTACTTGGTTGTCCAAAACCCTGCATTCCATGTACTTGGTTGTCTAAACAATATTCTTCATACCTTTTCCTATTATATAGCATCTGATTGACAGTTTCTAAAAGCACTGGTTCATTTAGTTATTCTGATAAGTAATCTCTTCATTGTGCTTTCTTAGTATCCCATTGATCCACCTACTGAAAAGTATTCAATTCTTAAGTTACCAGCCATACTTAGCCATAACCACTAAGTAGTTTCCTGGAGTGATAACAGTAAGAACCCTACTTTTCCACACTATACTTTTCATGACTCTATTTTTCAGCACTTTATCGATGCACTTTCAACAATCTTGCCACTTCCAAGGTGGACCTATTAATAGAACCAAATACAATTGGAATGCAAAAATTTTCCTACAATCAAGGTGAAACCTAGTGACAACAACAAGTACAATTGGAATGCAATAGTCAGCCTACAACTGACTCTATATGTAACAAGTATCAACATTATTATTTCTCTTTCATTCCAATACAACACTTCAAATCCTTATTTCCTACTTCCCTCATACAAAAGACCTCCCTGCCCCAAGAATCATTTCAGCAGAACTGATAGACAAAGACATCCCTTGGGCCTTCTTTGATGGGGCCTTCCAAGAAACAAAGTGTGGAGGAGGAGCTACCCTTTTCCTCGGTCCTTCTCACCATTATCAAATTCAAATGGGATTGGGAAATGGAACCAACAATTTTGTAGAAATTTTGGCCTTGAAGCTTCTTCTCTATTTTTCCATTGAAAAAAACTGCAGAAAGATCCAAATCTTTGGGGATTCCCAATTAATTCTGAACTGGATGAACAAAACACAGTAATGCAAGAACATCTCACTAGCTGCATTATATTATGAAGCCAATAGACTTCTTTCAAATTTTTATGCCATTACTTTCAAACATGTTTACAGGGAAAGGAATGAGGATGCAGACAGACTTTCTAAAGCAGGCATGCACATGGAACCAGGCACTTGGAAATTTCTGGAAACAAAGGAGGCATAGGTATATGAATTTTTCCACAGACCTTTCATAGACCCACTACCGGGGGTGGGCATAACTTAGAATTTTTTGGGTTATCAGAACTTGCCTCCTTTCTTTTGGTCAGAGAACAGTCAGAGATCTTTTTTTGGGCAATATTATGGATGATTAATTATGGGCATTTAAAACTCTGGACTTTTTAGAGAGACTTAAGGATTGAATTATGACATAGCTCCTTTTTGTAAAACAAGGAATTTTTTTCTCTTTCCTGCTAGATGTAATAGAGAAACACCATACATCACTTTCGATGTGAACATTCATGTAATTCTGTTACAACAGAGACTTTACATGCTCCGTATGTAAATATTTTTCATCAATGCAAAAAGCTTTTTTTCCTATGGAAAAAAAAACATCACTTCAAATCCTAATAAGCAAATAATATTCTTATATGGGTTATTCATTTAACACCATTGATTTTGTCTTACATCCATGTTAATTATTACACTTACATATCATTTCACCTAAATGATAGATTATTTTATTTAAAGAAAATCTTATGACTAATTTAAGGGATATTTTTTGTTGAAGTAAACTAGTGTGTACTTAATGGTGGGACTTGATTTAAGGACTTTCCAACATGGAAGGATATAAAATATGCTACAACGAATTGAGGTTATATTTTATCTTCCTTTACCTTAGATATATAGTTTGACATGGAATATATGACTAAATCATAACAACACAATATTCCAATGGACAAAGAAACCAAGCTATTATACCTAAAACAAGATAGCTCAAAGCCATGATGACAAATATCCTAACATGTTATAAAAACCCTTAAGGAATTTTTGGAGGTTCATATTCCAATAGTCCTCCATTTTAGGGAAACAAAACTCACCCCCCTTAAATGATACCCACCAATAGTTCCTCCATTTCATTGTGATTGTTGGCTGAGACAAAATCCCCAAAGTTGGACTTTGGATTTGACTCAGATATAGATCAATAAAGGGGAAAGCAAATCATCCATATGGAACCTAGTTCCACCAACGCAACAACAAAAGATCCAACAAAATATTCAGAGGATCCAGAGGAAGGGAATCACCTATTCCATTCACAACTATGGGTGTATGGGAATTGGATACATTTCATTGTTGACAAAAAAATCCAGAAGAACCTCATATTAGTAGACATTGTCAAAATATTGAATTTGACGACGGTGCCACACCCTTAACCATACACCATCACTTAGTTGAGCCAATGATGACACATCTGCATTAGTCAATAGTGCCTCCTTTCCTATGGAATCAATCCCTTCAAAGATGAGGTAATGTGTGATGTTGCACCACTTGAAGCTTTTGATGTTCTTTTAGGACAACCATATATGTGGAAATTCCATTATATGTATAAGTCTAGGATTCATAATGTCATTATTACTTTGGGAAATCAAATCAATAGGATATCAGAGACAAATTCCACTACTACAATGTCTCTCATCACAACTAAGAAATGTGGGAAGGTAATCTCTCGGACAGGAAAATTCATCCTCTTTATGATTATTTCTAAAGGTGAACAAAAGATCGAAATAACATCCACCACCTATACATGGGGTCTCTACACATAGCAGAAGAAGTTGGACAAGATAGTGGAAGAATATAGACATCTTTACAACATCTACCAGGGTGCCATTACATTTCTAGGTCAAGCATTCAATTGATTTGATACCTAGGGAACCTTTACGAAATGAGTCAATATACAGGATTTCCCTCATGGAACATAAAGAAGCCAAACGCTAGATTCAATAATTGATCCAAAAGGGAAACATTCAACCTAGCTCCTAACCTTGTGGGAGCCCAATTGTGTTGGTAGATAAGAAATATGGGGCATAACAATTATGTATTTGTAGTGGGGTTATCTCCCCATGGTACATGCAGAAGCACCAACCTTAGATCATAGTGATCCTAAGGAAGAGTTCAATGCAAAATAGAAAGGAAAACTAAACTAATAATGAAAAAGAAAAAATATTTTTATCATTTTATCATATATATTGGCTAAAGTAATGCAATAAACAAAAACAGTAAACTCACCTTTGTCCTGTAAAGTGGGCCACTGTAGCTGTCCTCAGAAGTGGTTCCGCAGCTCCACGGGCTGGTTCTCTAGTTGTCTCAATGGACAGTTGTCAAACAAGGAATGGATCTAGAATGGGTACAGAGGGTGTCTCAATGTACAATGTGGGAATGGAATGGGAGTGGTGGGAGGGGAGTTTGTGGAATACCTGAGAGCACAAATGTCACAACATAACCACAAGTGAATGAGGAAAAAAGGTCTTTTGGGAGAGCCCTTCACAATGTATTTATAGTATGGTACTATGGTTTTTTGATCCAAGGTGGTGACCCATGGTATTTTTTAACCCATAGTATTTTCCTGTGGTTTTCTGGCCCTTTATATTTTTTTAGGTTTTTTGAACCCTTTTTAGGGTTTTTTTTACCCTTTTTGGGAAAGAGTGAGGGTAAACCATAGTAAATAATGATGTTTTGGACCATTTTTGGTGGAAATACAATTGTGAAGGTCAAAATTAAGGGAAATATGGTGGGAATATGATGTATGTATATGGTTTAGACCATGTAGAGCTAGGTGAACTCTTTTTTTGTGTTAACAGATTACCCCCTAATGTGTGAGGGAAGGAGCTCATCGCATGGCTGGAGGAAATCATATGATCATGGAAATAATGGTGGCAATAGTGGAGAGACTGGAGAGACCTACAAAGAAGTGAAGCTTCCTCATTCAAACTACAGTGGCTTTTGTTTTTTTATTATGGGTTCTCAAACATGGATGAGATACATATAATGTGTGACATGTATATAGACAAGGAGGGCATACCCATGCTTGTAACAATGTCAAAATAATAAATAATGGGATTAAGGGTCAAAACATGGGATCCGATCAATACATATACAAATGATGATACGTAATGGTGGCCTCAATGGTAGGCTGAATACAATTTTGATCTGGACAACTGAGACATAGGAACAATGGCATTCTCATGGAATGAAATATCATCATAACTAATGCTTTGTTGAAGCCGGAGTTGTACATATATATATAGACTCAATGACTGAGAGTTGGAATCTCTGTGGCACAATGTGCAGCATCAAGTACTGGAGATACATAGAAGCACAACACTGCAGCTTCTGAACATTGTCGCCAACACAGCTCAGAAATCACAAGGGACAAGAAATTTTGTGGGTCCCATAGTAAACTCATGAATGTGCTAGATTCAGGTGACAATCGGGGTCTTTGACTGAATAATGAATAGACCAATACCCTGTACGAATCTCAATGGTACGATGATGTAGTTGGATTCAAGCACGTGAGACACAACCATCCCGAGAGGCACTAATGACTCCTCTTAAGTGGTCCAAGGAACTCATCAATGAGGTGGATGAAACCAGGATACAGGGACCTATGGTTCTATCCTATGGAATAGATGTGTTGACTTCAACAGAGGGAGAC
Source organism: Pseudotsuga menziesii (assembly GCA_001517045.1). Taxonomy (NCBI): domain Eukaryota; kingdom Viridiplantae; phylum Streptophyta; class Pinopsida; order Pinales; family Pinaceae; genus Pseudotsuga; species Pseudotsuga menziesii. Next base: position 60,169 of record LPNX010743069.1, read on the forward strand.
CTACAACTAATCAAGGAAATGATCTGTCCTTGACTAGAAGCATGAGGGGGATAATCAAAGAGGTGGAACAATCTGACGACTGACACACTGAATGGAAGAATAGGGGCAGGGGAGTACGGGGGACTCAAACTTCCTTTATTCAAGGTATGATGGCAGGGATGACCTGGTAGCAAATGAAACTCACTCATGGGAGAGGGGTCATAGCTATAATACCAGGAAGATCACTACAAATGGGAAACACTAAATGAGGTAACTGGACTAGTGGTATCCAGGGGATCCAAGGAAGACTCATCGCAGAATACTCTGAACAAAGGCGACCCAATGGGGGAAAGGTTCCATACTATGATATCATATGGGGTGGCACCTAAAGATGTTATTTGGGCCTTCTTCATAGTTGAAGGAGCAAAAAGAAGGGATAGAAGTGAGGTCACTATGACACGATATCATGGATTTTTAGCAAGCTCGAGAAAGTAAATGCTCGATGGTTTTTTCATTTTTAGAGAGTCTAAAAACAAGATGAAGACTCTAGTGTGGTATATTTTTCGTATATAGTCTCCTAATCCTGAAAAAGGATAAAAGTGTACAAAGGATATCTCTTCCAACCTTTGGGGAAGGAATACTTCTTTACCATTGGTAGTCTAATCAGGCTGAAAAAGGTTAAACCTATACTGACTAGATGATCGTTCAAATACTTTTATGAGCATGAATGAAACCAAGTTTGCTCGGTAATCGTTTCTTTATGAGAAAGCTGGAAAAGAGCTTAAAGACAACCTATAATGATATTTTTCGTAAAGTATAGTCCCAATGTCCGAGAAAGCATAAAAGTATACAAAGGGAAATGTTCCTATCTGGAAGGTGCTAGGGTGATCCTTTTCTTATAATAGTCTATGCAGTCCGAAAAAGGAAATAAACGAGGCCACATAAACTCCCTTTCAATTAATTTAATGAGTGTGAAAGGAAGCAAGCGTGCTCGACAATATTTTCATTGTTTTAGGAGTCAGAAAAGAGCTTAACAAAAACTCTGTTATGGTCAATCAAGCAAGGGGGAAGTATTCGATATATGGAAAGAGGTTATGTTGTGAACATGGTTGAGAGGAATAAATGTAGAACACTGATGGGGCCCCCTTGTGGGAATTGATGGTGGTAAAACATGGCCAACTATGCAGTATGGATGGAGCGGATGGCTCGTGAACATGTCAATACATACAAGGGGAGATTCACATGATGGCACATAAATTAAGGTGACCTCCATGAAATGGATAGAAAAATCAGAATGAGAGGATGAGACAAGCGTCTCTTAAAAATATAGAGGTTAGAAAACCGAACCTAGTGGTGTGAACAAAATCTCAAACGGAAGCCATATGACTCTGTGGTGCACAAAAGAAAAAGTAGACTAAAAGAAGGCCTATGGGTGCGGAGCTATCTCAACGTACAAGGTGTGATTCATGTGGTGGCACAAAAATAAAGGTGACTCTGAGAAATGGCTCAAATAAAGTAGGGAGGGAGTCAATCTAATACAGTTCATCTCTTCACCAGCAAGCTTTTTTCACAGCGGTGGTTGCTTCCTATCCTTCTGGAGGATGATCCATGCATGAGCATGGACTACTGGGGAGAACCTGGAGACTCCTCAACCTCTAGTACAGGTATAGGGACCTGACGGTATGTTAGCATGGTGGTAGCTATATCATACGTGTGACATATTATGTGCATGTGCATATGTGGGAACACACCCTCCAGTGGGGTGCCAACGGTGCAGGGGCAGGGTGGATGTGTTAGACCCACCCGCGCACGTGCAAATGATGCAACAGAGTTCTACAATAGAATCAGTGCAAATAGACATGTAGCAACTAATGGAGGGGGTCACTGATGCATGGTTAAATAAGAAATAAAAACTATGACACATGTGTACTACATGGTGAGCGACTTCAGGCATATAACCTCTTGAGGTAGAGCCCATTGCAAGGATTCTTCAAGAAGTGACCATCAGAGTTAACAAAGAGATATGCCCCCTTGTTGAGACATCGATGAATGATGTATGGTCCATACCACATGGAAACAAACTTCCCTTTTCCTAACTTATCAATGGCTTGATCATAGATGAGGACAAGGTCTCCCTCACTAAAGGTGCGAGGGTGGACATGGGAGTCAAAATGGGACTTCGACCTAGTCTTGGTTGCTTGTATCATCTAGAGAGCAGCACGATGGTCCTCATTGGTCTATTCAAGCATAAGTATGGGTTCTTCTAATAGTGAATTATCAGGTAGAAGTTCGTCAAAAAGGCGAGGTGACGAAATCTAGCATTCAATGGGAATAACTAATTCCACGCCATGGACTAAGTGAAATGAGGTGAAACCGGTGGGGGTTTTAGATATCTCTCCATCGTTGCAAAAGTGGTGTCAAGATAGATCAGGTGGATCTTCTATGGTTGAGGACAAGAAAGTACTACTACAAGTAGAGATCGTGTAAATGGTGTTGGTTGTGTCTGAGGAAGAAGCCGGAGGGTGGATCTCCTCAAGGACGGTAACGTTGGATTGACAAGAGTGTTTCCCAAGGAAATGAAGAGCTGACCGATACTCAGGTAAGTCTGGGAAATGATGAGAGTAATGACCATACAATCCAAAAAATGCACAAGGATTGTTGGTTCGCAATGAATTATTCTTGACCACTGATGGATCTGGGATGGAGACCACTAGAGTGCCATCAGACTCATCTATATTGTCCATGTGGGTGCTGTTAGTTTTTAAACATTAAGCTAGCATTATTAGGATCTTTAACTGAGAGAATAACAAGTACAGCAATCAAACACAAGAGACAATGAACACAGTGTTTTTCCTCGGGGAAACCATAAATGGAGAAAACCCCGCAACTTCCTCAAAGATAGAATCAGCACCAAAACAGTAAAATCCCAAAACTGTAAGTGACCTCCCGACAGCAGTAATCATATTCTTGTCTAGCCCCAGTGTCTTCTCCTTCCTCAACTACGCACTACACTTGAGTGTGTATGAGTTGTGTGATAAATAGAGACTCTAGTTCTCTATTTATACTAATCCTGACATGACTAAAACCCTAGCAAGGCCGACCTCTACTAGGAGAGTCTAATAACCCTAGTGCCCCGGAACTACAGGGACTTTAACACTTAGACAATAGGAGGGTTACCCACAATGACTTGACATGACTTGTTTACATTATTGATCCTCCCAATCAGAACATCGGGGTATGACAACATGACTCAATTAAATTATAGATACATCCCGGAATAAACATTGGGTTACAATACATAAGATATATAGATTAATACATTCCAAAGTTACAAATACATCAACACTCCCTCTTAAATAGGAAGGTATTCTTTCGACACAATTTCCAGTACTAGTCTTCTTCTCTATATCAGCTGGATCATCTCGTCATATGTATCTCAAGTCTTTTGAGTCTTCAAGTCATCTTTGTCTTCAAGTCATCTTTATCTTTAAGTCATCTTCATCTTTGAATCTGGATCATCTCTCGATCTGGATCATCATGGGACATCATCACTGGATCTAGATCATCATCACTAGATCTAGATCATCACTCAATCTAGATCATCATCATTGGATCTGGATCACTACTCAATCTAGATCATCACTAGGCATCATCACTGGATCTGGATCATCACTCGATCTGGATCATCACTACTGGATCATCATCACTTGATCTGGATCATCACTGGTGCTATCTCATGATTCTTCTCGTCACAGGAAGTTCTACATAGCCATCCCTTTTTCATGCTAGTTGTAGGCCTAGCCCCCATGTAGGTCTTCTTCAGCACTTATATCTAACCTACTCATCAGAAAGGCACAGTACTCACATCCATCCAGGCTAGAACACATCCTTCTCACAATGATGGAAGAGTTTTGCACTTCCATCCAGGCCGAAACACATCCTTCTCACAATGATGGAATATTTCCTCACTTTCATCCGAGCCAAAAACACATCCTGCTCACAATGATGGAAGAACTATGTTCTTCCACCCAGGCTAGAACCACATCTTGCTCACATTGATGAAAGACTCTCATCCAGGCTGGAACACATCTTGCTCACAATGATGAAATATTTCTACACTTACATTCATCCAGGCGGGAACACATCCTGCTCACAATGATGAAAAGGCTCTGCACTTACATCCATCCAGGCGGGAACACATCCTGCTCACAATGATGAAAAGGCTCTGCACTTACATCCATCCAGGCGGGAACACATCCTGCTCACAATGATGGAAGGGCTCTGCACTTACATCCATCCATGTGGGAACACATCCTGCTCACAATTATGGAAGGGCTCTGCACTCACATCTGATCTTGTAGGAACCAATCCTACAGTCATATCAGAATGTCCCCCAGTCCTCCTCAACTGAGCTACTTGGTAACTCACCAGGTGCCTCCATTCTCCTAGAGAATGGCAATTGCCCTTACATCTGACCTTTTCATCAGAATGGCCAACACTCACATCTGACATGGAAGAAACTTAATCCTTTAGCCATGACAGAATGGTTCAGCCCTTACATCTGATCAAGTGGGAACACATCCCTCTATCACATCAGAATGGATTCTTAGTCCTAGACTGAGTTTTCTTGGTACCTCACCAAGTAGCTCCATTCAAAGAATGGCAATTGCCCTTACATCTATCCTACTCGACAGAATGGCCAGCACTCATTTCTGACATGGAAAGAAGCAATCCTCTCACCATTATAGAATGGATTAGCCCTTATATCTAACCATCTCATCAAAATGGCTATGGATCTCAGCACTCAGATCTGACATGGAAGGAACCAATCCTCTCACCATGACAGAATGGCTCAGCCCTTACATATGACCATGGAAGGAACCAATCCTCTCACCATGACAGAAAGGCTATGGGACTCATCACTTTCCCTTGGAGGAAATCTCAATCTGGAGAACACCAAGCTTCTCCCTGAAGTACTCAAACTTCACCCTAGCCAATGGATTTGTCAAGACATCAGCTATATGTTTTTCCATCACAACATACTGGAGCTTCACTACTCCCCTCTACACCATATCCCTGATATAGTGGTACTTGATCTCGATATACTTTGACTTGTCATGGAACACTAGATTCTCTGGCAACTTTACGCAACTCTGGTTGTCACAATGTATACAAGTAGCATCCAACTAGAGGTCAAATAAATCAAACAGTAGCTTCCATAGCCATACTACCTCACAACTAGCTAAACAAGCTGTGACATACTCTACTTCAGCTGTACTCAGTGCCACATAGGATTGCTTCCTGCTAAACCAAGAGCTCACACCTGATCCCATACTAAAGCAACACCCTAAAGTGCTCTTCCTATCGATGGCACTGCCTGCCCAATCTAAATCAACATAACCCTCCAGGTTAATCTTCTGATTTGCATCGTACTTGAGCCCATATTCAACTGTACCCCTCAAGTACCTCAGAATATGCTTTGCAGCAATCAAGTGAACATTTCTCGGATCTGTCAAGAACTGGCTGAAGGTGTTCACAACAAAGCAAATGTCTGGTCTTGTGTTCATCAGGTACATCAATAACCCAATCATCTGACGATACATCGTAGCATCAACCGACTCTGATGAAGCATCGCTCAATAGCTTTAGGTTTGATGCCATAGGTGTGGCCATAGCATTGTAGTCCATCATCCCAAACCTCTTCAGGATCTCTACTGCATACTTCTCTTGTCCAAGGAAGATTCCATCTATACTCTGCCACACCTCCATACCTAGAAAGTAATGCATCATCACCAAGTTCTTCATTTCGAACTCAACAGTAAGCTTTCTCTTCATATTAGCAATCAACCCATCCGTACCTGTTACAAATAGATCATCTACATATAGTAGAAGCATCACTGGGTTGCCATATTCAACCTTGTAGTAAAGGTTGGAATCTGCTTTACTCTTGGTAAAGCCCAAACTGGATAGAAAGTTGTCAATTCTACCGTACCAGGTCCTAGGTGCTTGTTTCAAATCATACAGGGCTTTCTTCAATCTACATACATGAGACTCTCTGTCATGTGTCTCAAAACCGAGTGGTTGTTCTACATACACTTCCTCTTCTACTACACCATTCAAGAAAGTAGTCTTGACATCCATTTGGTGTATCTTCCATTTCATCACTGCAGCCAAAGCAAGTACTGATCTGATGGAAGTGTATCTGGCTATAGGTGCAAAGGTTTCTTCATAATCTATTCCTTCTTTCTGAGAGAAACCCTGTGCCACAAATCTTGCTTTATATTTTTCAATGCTATCATCTGCAGCATGCTTGATCTTGTAGATCCATTTGGAAGTTACAACTGACTTCCCTTCTGGTCTTGGGAAAACATCCCAAACATCATTCTTCATGATCAATTGGTATTCTTCAATCATAGCATCCTTCCATTCTTTCCGTTTTGTCGCTTCTTCGTAACTGGAAGGTTCTTTATCAATAAAATCACATAGTAAAGCTACATACCTGGAGTAGGATCTGGTTCTCTTTCTTTCTCTGTGATTCTCTTCTGGAGCCCCATATCTTTCCACACCTTGGATAAGTTCTCGTACCCAAGAAGGTTTCCTCTTCTGAGGATTCCTCTCCAGAGGTGGATCTACAGGTCTTTGTGGTTCTTCAAATTCTCGATCTTCTTCTTGAGCTTCTTCGTTCATGATTGTATCATGAATTTTGGGTGCTTCTGCTTCTGCTTCTTCAGGTTCTTCAGCAGGTCTCTTTCTGGATTTGTTGTAAGCTATGTCTTCATCAAATTTCACATCCCTACTGAATTCAATCTTCTTGTACCCTGGAAAATATATTCTGTAAGCCTTCAAGCTTTCAGAGTATCCCACAAATATACCCTTCTTTCCTGAAGTATCTAGTTTTGTTCTCTTCTCTTTTGGAATGTGTATGTACACAAGATAGCCGAATATTTTGAGATGGCTGACTTCTAGTTTCTTTCCAGAGAAGACTTCTTCAAGATTCTTGTTCTTGAGTACACTATGTGGAGTACGATTCTATACATACACAGCTGTTCTGGCAGCTTCCGCCCAAATATGCATAGGAAGATCTTGATCATGAAGCATGGCTCTTGCAGCTTCCATGATAGTTCTATTCTTTCGTTCCACAATCCCATTCTGTTGTGGATTATAAGGAGTGGACAACTCCCTCTCAATCCCTTATTCTTTGCATAGCTCTTTGAATTCATTCGAAGTGAATTCTCCTCCATTATCTGATCGAAAAGTATTGATCTTATTTTCAGTGTGGTTCTTGATCAAGGCTTTGAATTCCTTGAATTTGCTCAATACTTCGTCTTTGTTCTTCATGAAGTAAACCCATGTCTTCCTAGAAAAATCATCAATAAAAGAAACATAGTATGCATACCCACTTAGTGAGTTTGATGACATAGGACCGCATACAACGGAGTGGATGATTTCTAGGATTCCTTTGGCTTTGCTTTCGCTGCTAGGAAATGTCTTCTTTGTATTCTTTCCTTTCGCACATCCTTTGCAGATCCCATCATGTTTTGCTTGGAATTCTGGAAGACCTTCAACCGCTTTGCCTGCAATAGGTAGTGCTCGTAATGCACATGTGCAAGCCTTCTATGCCAAAGCTCATTTGGCTCTACTATGTCATGGATCAAGGCTTGTTCTGGATGGCCCTTCAATTTGTACAAACCTCCTTTTTGTTCTCCAATCACCACTGCATAATCGATAGTCTTACCTCTTGGTCACATGATGACTTGACCATCTATGAATGCAAACCTCATTCCTTTTGCATCCAATGCTGATATGGAGAGAAGGTTCTTCTTGAGTCCTGGCACAAACAATACTTCTTTCATTGTTAGAGACTTTCCAGAGTCTAGTTTATAGGAAGATTTCCCACTACCTTTTATTGGATATTGGTAGTCATCTCCTAGTTTCACCTTGTGAGGTGATTCATGTTCTAACAATCTTACAAAGGATTCCTTGAATCCAGTCATATGTTTGGAAGCCCCACTGTCTATAAGCCAATCATCGCTACCATGAGTAATGTTACCTGTGAGAGCGGAAATCAAAACATATGCTTGAAGAATCTTCACTTTCATATCTGGTTCTTTTCTTGGATGGTTCATCATCCTCTGCATCATGAGCATGATGTCTTCTTTTGTTCCCCTTCTTCTTATGAGAGCAGACCTTGTTCTTAGGACAGTCTTTTGCAAAGTGTCCTATTTCATCACATGTATAACATCTTAATCTAGATGGGTCCTTTCTATTGTTATCTCTATGATGAGGATTCTTACCTTTGAAGTGATGAGGTTTTCTTCCAGGGATGATTTTAAGGAACCATACTTATTGAAAAGTGTATAAATGTTGGCGAATAGTACCAATTCTTAAAACACCAACTATAAAATGATTGGCAATATTTTTCAAAAAATATTTTAATTTCCAAGGATTTTATATCATTTATATAATAATTTGGAGATTTTTAGGGTGAAAAAATTTTACCCCATCAAAATTGGGCGAAACAGGGCTTCAAAAAATGCAAAATGGCGAATCTTTTTTGGGAGAAAAACATGGAAAAACAACCCACTGGGCTAAAATTCGCCCCTAAAATTATCCCTATTTTCTTCTACCTTCCTTAGAGTGAACTGTGAGAGCTTGATCTTCACTTCCCATCTTCTCTTCTCGAGCTGCTATCGGTGCTTCTTTTTGAGAACATTCTTTCCATAGTCTGCTGAATTTGATTAACTTCTTTCTAGCACAGATTCCTTCGATGAAAGAATCCCATGACCTAGGAAGGCCATTCAGTGTTGTCATCACAATCTCTGCATTCTCCACTTCTTCATCTACAACTTATAATTGTTCCTTGAACTGAGAAACCCTTGTGAAGTAGGACTGGATAGTCTCTACATTTTGAATCTTCACATTCTTCAATTGATTCCTCAGAATCATCTTTCGGTTTATGTTCTTCCCTTCAAACAACTTGGTTAGAGCATCAAACATAGCTTTAGGTGTCTTGAGAGAGGACACCTGAGGTATAAGGTGATCCTTGATAGAATCAGCAATGATCCTCTTTGCCATAACCATCTTCTTCTTATGTAAGGCCTTTGCCTCATCTCCCTATGGAACTGGAACCTCCTCATGGATGTAGGAGTCTAACTCATTCTCTTCCAGGACCAGGGAGATCCTATACTTCCAGGCTCGGAAGTTATCAGCTCCCTCAAGCTTTTCATCAAGCTTGGTATGATGAGACATCTTAACTGAGAACCTCAAATGGAAATACAAAATATTTTAGATCTTATCAGGTCAAGATGTCGGATCTGAAACTTGAGCTGAAATCCTGCAGAGCTGGTTCAGGAGCAAATTAGGGTTTTGCTTTTCCAGAGATCTATCCACCCAAATGTCTTGAAATTTGTCCCTAACTTCGATTTTGGGGAGGAGATCAATCTAGGCCTAGGCTCACTGAAAAATTCCTCTTCTATGAAAAGCCCTAATTTTTGACAGTAGTGTTGGGTCCAAAACTGAAAGACCTCAGAATTGGATTCTACTTCGACAGAAAGATGCGCCCTAAGGAGAAGAGTTATTCCACCTTACTTTTGCTGAAAATATATGGAGGAAGATCCACAAACTAGGAATCCCTAGTTCCCGCAGCTGCACAGTGTCTTCTTCTCAGGTTAGATCTGATACCATGTTAGTTTTTCAACATTAAGCTAGCATTTTTAGGAGCTTTAACTAAGAGAATAACAAGTACAGCAATCAAACACAAGAGACAATGAACACAGTGTTTTTCCTCGGGGAAACCATAAATGGAGAAAACCCCACAACTTTCTCAGAGATATAATCAGCACCAAAACAGTAAAATCCCAAAACAGTAAGTGACCTCCCGACAACAGTAATCTTCTTCTTTTCTAGGCCCAGTGTCTTCTCCTTCCTCAACTATGCACTACACTTGAGTGTGTATGAGTTGTGTGATAAATAGAGACTTCAGTTATCTATTTATACTAATCTCAACATGACTAAAACCCGTGACTAGGGCCAACCTCTACTAGGAGAGTCTAATAAACCTAGTGCCCCAGAACTACAGGGACTTTAACCCTTAAACAATCGGAGGGTTACCCACAATGACTTGACATGACTTGTTTACATTATTGATCCTCCCGATCGGAACATTGGGGCATGACAACATGACTCAATTACATTATAGATACATCCCGGAATAAACATCGGGTTACAATACATAAGATACATAGATGAATACATTCCAAAGTTACAAATACATCAACAGGTGCGAAGGAGAGGCAACTTAGGAAAATTTTCTGTCACATGGCCTTGGACATCGCACAAAGCACAAATAGGAGGTGGATGTGGTTCAGTCATTGCTTTTGCATCCTTTCCCATAGCCTTCTTTGGAGGAGTATGGGCAAGCTTGGAGACGGGAGTAGTATTCGATGGATCAGGAGGTGGGTGTGACACCGTCTCAATGGGTTGGATGGGAGTCAACATGACCTGGGGAGTCGGGGGTGGGTGGGTGGATCGAGGTACCATATAGGAATTCCCAACATAAAATTTTGTAGGTTGAGAGTAGCCATGATAGGCTTGCTCACGATGCCAAATGGTGGAAAAAGGAAGGGAATCATGTGGACCGAGAATGAACCCCAATAGTTCCCTGATGACTGTGGTTGGGGTTGCGAATGAGGTTGTGATGTGTTTGGAATGGTAACGGACATGATCGTGCACAAATCCGATATGTCAGTCGATGAAGGTGGAGGTGGTAAGGACAAAAAGGTTTCCATCATAGGAGTGTTGGTGCACAGGCCCAGGCCAATAGCAAATAAATATGGAATGGACATGTTGTCGATGGTGGGGTTGATAGTTGAAAGGATGTGTTCTAGTGTGGTCGGCCCCTTAGGATCATAGTACATCGACAGTCATGATATTTCCATCATGAGAGAACATCAGGAGTTGAAAGATGGTAGAGGCCACGACTTGCATGGCATGCATGTATCTACGTCTTAGGAGGAGGTTGTAATCAAGTTGGGCATTGAAAACCTCAATGTCAATCAACACCCTTTTACCGGCTAACTAAATAGGGATGTTTATGAGAATCCCTTGTGGCCGAGTAGGGCAACCATCATAGGCGTAGAGAGCGGTGGTGGAAGGTTGAAGGGTAGGGGACCCGAGTTTATGCCAAATGAAGGTTAACATAACGCTGGTGGATTCCCCCTCATCAATAAAGCATCGATGTATGACCAAATTCTGAATTGAGACGGGAACTTGGAAGGTGATGGTAGATAGAATCCTGGGCTCTCCTTGATCCAGGTCAAAGGTGAACCTAGAATCATAGGGATCAAAGACACCTAGCCCAGAAAACAATGCTTTATGCTATGATGGGAAAGTTTTAAGCACTTCCAAAGAAGACATGGTTGTAGGATATTGGTCCAAGTCGTCAACTATGTTGTATTTGAGGGTAGCTCTGGCAGTATCATTGTTTGTGACACGACGCATAGGAAACCATGGGACTCTGGCCACCCCATCTGTGGGGGGTCTCGATAAGTCTAGAGACATGTCAGAAGTGGTAGAGGTAGAATTCGTTGATGGCTCAATGGTTTCTATGGTGGAGCCATACTAATTGTGTCGATTCCATAGGTTGACTTCATACGACAACATCATGAGGTGATGGACACTAGCCTCAGCAAGTGGAGTCATAGCAGGAGCTGCGGGAGCAGGTGGGGCCAAGGGTTGGGTTGCAACCATTCCTTGGTGTGGTAGGGGATTTTGGAGCACCATAGGTAGAGGACCTAGTGGTGCTAGGTTGGGTTGAGCTGGAGCAGCCACATTTAGATCATGTTGACTATCATTTTGGAGAATTTGTTGGATGCGAGCCATGTGAGGGCACTAATGAGTGTAATGCTTGTAGGTGTTACAGATAGCAGATAGATGATCGGTATGTAACTGTGGGTTCTTTCTAGGTTGATGAGGATGCTGGGGATTCTATGCAGGAGATTCGATGTAGTTGTTGTTTGGAGGGTTGGCCTGCCAGCTGTCACGTCCCCATGCCCCCGACCGACGAAGAGGATGCGACTACAAGCTTTGACCACCCGGGCTAACTGCCCATGAACATGTACATGCATAAAAATGCTAAAACAGAATGCTGAAGCAAACGTATTGAAGTAGAAACATGCACACAGATACATTCATTTTTCATACACAGCGGAAACGACATACATTCCTACAAGCATCCTTTCATTAAACATGTTCATCATTTTCATTAACAGAAAATAAGGTTGCGGAAGTAGAAATGGACAAGAGCACTTATCTTATGAATAACTTGATCCGCAACCAGCTACGTCACTGCAACGTTCCACCCAACCATAGGCCAGCGTGCTCCTTAATCTCTCAGTAGCATTGCCACCCCCGAGCTGGGCATGATTCTCGAAGGAATAAGGGAACTAGTAGGCTTACACATAGCCGAGGGTATACAAAACACATCCAAGCCAACACAATTGGGTTTATCAGGCCATCACGGAGTTGGGAAAGGCTTAATGCTAAGCCGGTGCGCTCATTATCGAGCCAAGAACACCTACACCAGAACTAGCCTGACCTCTAAGACACCCATCCACACCCAACACAAGGAATCAGTCCTTTCTCTGCTACACAGTCCCTCAGGCCCTGCATACCCTTCCAGTTCTATTCAGGGGTGATGGAGAAGAAGGCCAGCCCTCTAGCTCTGTCTGTGTGGTTTCTAGCCACCAGTTTTGTCAAGCAAAACTAAGCCCCCATCCCTGCTCCTTACACAGTCCGAAGACCAACCATTGCACTCAGGAAAACAATCAGCTGATACAGCTTAAGACAGGGGAGACAAATTATGAGTCATTCTTGGCCCTATCGTGGCCAAAATGACTCTCCAGCGAATTTACATTAATCCCCAAAGCATAAGGGAGATCACAGTAGCTACAGCCAACAATGTGGGCAACACAGTAACCCAAAATATATCAGTGAGCACAGCTCACAATCAACGTGAGGAACACAGCCCGTCTTGGGCAACGAAAACACCAATAAGTCACAGGTAGACCATGCAGAGGAAGAGAAAATGCATACTTCCAAGTTGGGCATGAAATGAGCAGACTCCCGTCCCACAATATAAATACCACGGAAACACTACCATTCGTGGATGAAAACACACAGCTTCCAGCTCGTTGTGTGAGCCAAAAACCAGGAAAAATCCTGGTGCGTGAGAATAGTAGACACGGTCCCTGCGTGAGGACGAACAACTCACAGCTCATGTGTGGATGAACAAGCAACAGTGAGGATGCAAATTGGATGTGCATGGAGTGTTCAGCATAGGCGTGGAGAGGAGAATTTCTGTGTGCGGATGAACAACCGTGAGGGAGGAACAGACTGTGGAGTAACGTGTGGTGGTGAGAGTGCATGAAGGTTTCTCCTCCATTATGAAGTCAACCACTGTGGTGGAGTGTGCGTGTGGGTGAGGACTGACAGTCCTGCCACCCCACTCCCAAAGGCAATAACTGCCTCAACCACCAGCAGCAATTCTTAATGAAAGTGGTTGGAATAAAACAGGGGAAGAAGACACATGGGTATTTTTCTCTCATTGGCCAAGGTTGACAAATTCCCCCACATCCTTATCCTTGTGAAAATCATGCCCCTTCTCATTTTAGTTGCCACGATTGTAGCTGGTCGGGCTCATTTAATTAATTATAGACGCATATTTACATGATGATAAACATAATATATGCCGCATGCCCCGATATACCGTCGGTGACAAATTTAAATCCAAAACATAGCATAACCGATCAATGGTGGGGCCTTGGCCTTTAGCTCCACACCATGATCATCACAATATATACATCATATACATCTACTGCAATGGGTTCAAAATCAGGGTGTTACACCAGCCACCTCCTTGGGGCTAGTTGTTTCCCCAATTTAAACCTCTTATGTTCTTGCCCTGCCCTTGTTGGTTATTGGGGGTAGGTTGGTCATGAAGGTTTTGTTGATCATAAACTTGTCCCGTAGAAACAAGAGGAGTCTTAGCTGGAGTTGGAGTGGGTTACACAGGTGGTGCATAATATACCAGAGGATTTGGAGGGGCTACAAATCTGGCCCTCTGGTCAGAACACGAGTGTGACGAACAAGTTGGTCCATGAACATGAGGATTTGGTGCGGGAGGCACATAGGATGGGGTGGCTCTGGACTGATCCGTCACACATGAGTAATCAGGGGTTAACCGAGGGGGGCATAAGATGAAGTAGCTCTGGATTGAGCCATCACACGTAAGTAATCGGGGGCATAACTTGGTTGGGAGACACTGTGGGTGTTACTCGGATGGGGTGGAATCATTGGAGAGGATAAGTAAAACTGGGGGTGCAAGGTAATAGAGCCAATAACTCCATTAGTAGTGTGAGATTCCCCCAGTGTATCACGGTGAGAGGTGCCAACTTAAGGAGCATCGAGTATGATGTTATATAAGTAACCGAACTAGGCATAGATCAAATCAAACTATTGAGCCTTAGGGATAGCTTCCTCCTTGGTTTGGGGTCGCTCAGATGCAACATCCTTGGCTATGGGGGGGGGTAAGGTTTTGAGGAACCATTCAAGGAATATCTTATTGTCTAACTGGATCTTACATAAGCTACGGTGATAGCACCATTCATGGATATGATTCGTGATATGGGTAGTTGTGTTCTAGCAGCAAGATAGTAGGATCTCCACTCCCTTGTCATAGCGGGCAGGTAATTGAAAGTACTGAAGGAACATCAAAGCGAGTGAGGAGAAGTCATGATAAGTGGAATGAGGCAACTCGATGTACCACTTGGTCGGAGCACCCATAAATGTGTGCTAGAACAACCTCAATTTGAACGGATTCATCCACAATGCTGTTAGATGAACACCACAGGTGGAATGACATGATGTGATTTTGAGGGTCCTCTCCTGCCTTACCCTCAAACTTAGGGATGTCTGAGGGAAGCTTGGTAGGAATAGGAGGCCATTGTGGGTGGTGAAAAATGGGGTCATTGGTTAACTGTGCCAAACCTGGCAGGTTAAGACTAGCCATAAAAGGTAAGCCAGAGTCGAGGGTGGCTCGAGAAGGACCAGCAATGGTGTCAGTGGTTGTAGGAATGTAGCTCCCATGCATAAATGGGGGTGGATGAGGTTAACTTATGACTATTGGAAAATTCACTGGTATATCATGAATAATCAGAACCTACGTGGAAGGGCCATTTCCCCTAGGTATATAAGGCGAAATAGAAGTGACAACGGTGGCTAGAATGGAGCCACAACTAGTGGGTAGTGAACCAGCAGCAATGTGTGCAGTGATAATGGAACCACTAGGACCAGGCCCTATGGGCCCAAATGAAGGGATACATGTGATGGTAGGTTGAATGGATGTGAGCCAACTACTAACAACCCCCCCTTGGAAGGGTTCAGGATGTGCACCATCCATGGGGCTAGATGGATCAGTGAACAAGGAGGGTTCGTACTAATAGGAGTCTGAATCATATTTAGAGGCTGTGTGTGGCTCTGAAGGTGGTGAGTGACATTGAATATGGCTCCGATGATGTCGATTCAGAAAACCCTGAACTGTGGTGTCTACCCCCTAAGCCTATATGAGTAGTGTGGTGGAGCTATGATGACTATATGGAGTTTTATGCAATGATTGGAAACTCGAGAGAATAAATCGCAGGCTTAAAAACCCAACTACAACTGAGTGTGTAGAAGGAGAGCGTATAAAATGGAGACTCATAGGAAAAAAAAAACCTCTAAAACCAAACTGTGACAGCAGGCCACAGAAAGTCGATTCTACAACAAGGCTAGACAGAAAGCCAACAAGCAGCACTACCTATCAAAAATAAAAATGACACACTACCCTATGGGGTATGAGTGCAAGCAAGCTCCTAGCTACAAGTTGTAAGCCCCTCACAAATCGTATCCTCAGAAGGGTGATGAAATCTCAGCCAGACAATACAAAATGGAAGAACCATACAGGCTAAGAGAATCCCACTACCAAGAAAGATCTTTGAGCAAAAGAGCCCATGAATATTGGCCACTATGATACCTCATTCATGACACATCCATTTGATTTACTAGTGCTCCAACCCTTTAGCCCTCGACACCCAGTATACATTGGTATGCATGAGGAGGACTATGAAGGTTTAGCCTTCGGTGCAAGATGTAGTGCAACATTCCACCTTGACTTATGTAACCCCTTCGTTGTGGCTTACTCCTGCTGAGCGGGAGGGCTCCCGACAAGCTAGATGTGACCATGTGTCAATAAATACAAGAGGGTTTTGGTTCCCTACTAGACAACAACTATGTCTCAGAATGTGAGTGACAGAGGGGTGTTGTTTGGATGCCTATCCCAAAAGTCCTAACTTAACTACAAGATTTCCTTACCCTCAAGTGAGGTTACAATGTTGGTTTGTATTTATGTTAATTTTATGGCTCTGCTCAGGGTCATGAACTAATCGTTTCACTTACTTGTGTGAATTGTGTGCAACTGTATGTCAAACCCAGCAATCCATGGAGAAGATGTTCCAATCTCACTACTGGGATTCAAATATAATGCAATAAATAACAGTAATAAACAGTAAAGCTGTAAAATTAAAAAAATCTTCCAATAATGAAATTATGCTTGAAACAAATGAGTAGTAAAAAAACTTTTAATCAAACGCGAGAAACAAGCATGGGGTTTCAACTATGGAAACTCATAAACCAAGCAGGGGAGATCTCAAACACACCAAGGGTCTATAAAATTATCAGATCTGGAAAGAAAAACAGGTCAGGAAAAGATTTGGGGCAGACAGGGGGTCTGAAACAGGAACAAAAACAGGTTGAAAACTGTCGGTCACACCTATCGGCGAAACAGGCATGATCTAGGTTGCATGGAAAAGAGGGACAGTTGTAATATGGGCATAAAATAGTCAAAACACACAAAACATAGGGTAAAATGTGACTGGCTCGTTCGAAACCAAGTCATGGTGGTGACTAGGGTGGCTCCGGAACCCATGACATGAGCAATATGGGTTTTTAGACCAGGTCACTCTTATCGGGGCTATAGGCGCGACCTAGGTCACGCTTATTGAGCATAAATGAGTGACTAGGTCATAGATTTCAGCCATATAAGTGTGACTCAGCTCGAACTGGAAAAAAATTAAAAAGCAGAGCCGACTAGGGATGGGGGAGCAGGCACAGATGCAGCAATGGTTCGGATCGACCGTAAGGGGTCCCGATCTATGATGGCTGATGGCAGAAAATCAAAACAAACCAATGGAAACCTGCTAAAACTAAGATCCAAATGGATCGACTGAGTGGAGCTGCCAAAACTGTAGTGGGGATTTCTCCCCAGCTACGTGTAGAAGCACCAACCTTAGATCGCTATGATCGTAAGGAAGAATTCAATGGAAAATAGAAAAGCAAACTAAACGAATAACGAAAAAGAAAATATTTTATCATTTTATCATATATATCAACTAAACTAATGCAATAAACAAAAATAGTAAACACACCTTTCTCCTGTAAAGTGGGCCACCATAGTTGTCCTTAGAAGTGGTTCTGTAGCTCCATGGGTTGGTTCTCCAGTTGTCTCCATAGACAATTGTCAAATGGGGAATGGATCCAGAATCGGTATGGAAGATGTCTCAACGTACACCATGGGAATCACATAGGAGTTATGGAAGGGGAGTTTGTGGAATACCTGAGAGCACAAACGTCACAATGTAACCATAAGTGAATGAGGAAAAAAGGTGTTTTGGGAGATCCCTTCACAATGTATTTATAGTATGGTCCTAGGGTTTTTTGACCCAAGGTGGTGACCCATGGTATTTTTTTACCCATGGTATTTTCCTATGGTTTTCTGACCCTTTCTCTTTTTTAGGGTTTTTGAACCATTTTTAGGGTTTTTTTACCCTTTTTGGGAGAGAGTAGGGTAAACCATAGTAAATAATGATTTTTTCGACCATTTTTTGTGGAAATACAATTGTGAAGGTCAAAAGTAAGGGAAATGTGGTAGGAATATAATGTATGTATATGGTTTAGACAATGTAGAGCTAGATGAACACTTTTTAGTGCCAACAGTATTGATTATATAGATCTAAACAAAATCATAGTGAGGAATTGGTATCCCATTCCCTAGATCGATGATCTTCTCAAACAACTCAATGCTGCTAAGTATTTTAGTAATATTGATCTGAATTATGTCTATCATCATGTACCCATTGAGGATACCTGGAAGACTACCTTCAAATCTAGGGAATGTGTTTTTGTGTGGTTTGTCATTCCTTTCAACATGACTAATTCTCTAGGGACTTTCATGAGGATGATGGAAGACATTATCCTACCATTCACCAATTATTTTATGGTCGTATATCTAGATGACATCCTCATCTACAACATAACATGGGAATAAAATTTACAATAGATCGAACAAGTCACTTAACACCCTACGACAACACAAGTTATATGCCAATCTAGAGAAGTGTTCATTTGGCATGGAGAGGATTTAGTATCTGGAATCCACATGGATGAACATGGTGTGCATGTGGATCTGACCAATATCCAATCCATTCATGACTATATGACCTTGACAACTCTCATAGAGTTGCACAACTTCCTAGGCCTTGCAACTGTTAGAATAATCAACCCATAGTTACCTACCTTAGACATTGATTAAATCATTTTTGTCTTATTACCTAGTCTCCTAGATTCCACTCTATGCTAGTTGCCTTCTACATGTCCTAGAATTCAACTCTTGCTAAAACTGAGTCATGGAGCACTTGGGAAACTTCTTGGAAACCATATTTAGCATGTCTTCTTTATTTCAGATCCTCCAAAGCGCATATCTACCTTTTCTGAAAAGTTGCCTATTTTATTGAGAATTAAGGCAAAAGGAAAAGCTAGACTAGGTGTATTTGACTTATTTTTTTCCCACATCATCCTCCCTCATTTTCTCCTAATAAAAGCATGTATGATTTTTCTTTCCATCCCTCATTATCTTGCCTACTTGACTTAGCCAATTCATGAGCATCTTGGTGGATTTGGAAATTGCTTTATGCACCTATGGGGGATTTGACTAGATTTGGTAAGCCTAATTTTTGACCTTTTTGAATGGAATCCTTATGCATTCGAATCTCCTTTATGCACCTAATTTTTCATGTTTGATTAGCAATTTTGTGAGTGTAATTATTCTATCTCTTGGGTTCAATTTCCACAAGGTATCAGAGCCTTTGTAGATCGATTTCTCTCCTTCCATATTTCTATTGCAGGTTCGACATCTTAACTGGGAGCATATCCTGCTGACTGAAGGGCACAGTTTCTGAGCTATGGACCAATCTCAGAAGATCATCTTGACTCCATTCAATTTATTTGAGTGGAAAGCTGAGATGAAGATATTGTTGAGAGAAAAAGGTCTCTACGGGGTTACTATGGCAACTAAGGTAGAGCCCAATGCAATTGTAGAGAAAATCAAATGGCACAACAAGAGGGATGAGGCCTATGGTATTTTGTGTCTAAGCATTTCAAGAGACCTCCTCTTCCATCTTGATGGATTGACATCACCTAATGAAGTGTGGGAGAAGCTTGTAGATATTTTTGGTAAGACAGATGAGATGAGAGGACATCAAATCAAGAATGAGATGATCTCCTTGAGTCCCAGTAGCTTCAAATCCTTCAACTCTATTTTTCCAAGTTTAAAGCCCTTGTTTTGCAGCTAAAATAGTGTGGGATCGAAAATAAGGAAGAGCAACTAGTTTTGGCCATACTCTCGAAGCTTGGCCTTGACTATGTAGTGTTTGTTTTGACCTTCCATGCCACCAAGTTGACAGCTCAAGCCTGGAAGATGCCTAAGCTTACAGAGTTCATGGAATCCTTCACACAGGAACAAGATAAGTTGGTGATGATGGGCACCATCAAACCTTCCAAAAACCAAGCTTTGGTTGCTGGAGATTCAAGGGTGGATTCAAAAAGCAAGAAAAAAGCTAAAAATCCACCTAAGCAAAAGAGAGACAAGAACAAGTCTCAAGAGGAGCCCCAAGGTTCCAAGAAGAACTTCCAGAAGAAGAAGAACAAAGGATAAATGAGCAAGTGCGCATACTGCAGTAAGGGATATCATCCTGAGAGCTCTTGCATGAAGAAGCAAATTGACATGTTGACCCAACTCTTGGAGAAGAATAACATCTCTATTCCTGATTGCTCAAAGAAGAGGGAAGGAGGATCAAATTCAGAGGACAGAGAGAGAGTACATGCCTTGGTTGCTGGCACATCAAACTCACCTAGCTTCATTATAGACTCGGGAGCTTCTAGACATATGGTTTTCACAAAAGAGGCATTCTCCTCTCTTGACATGTCGAAAGGTCCACCAATAGTTTTGGGAGATGACTCTCTCACTGATAGTTTGGGGAAAGGAAGGATTGATCTTGACCATGGTAAGTTCAATGATGTGTTGTATGTTCCAGGTCTTGCCTCTAATCTCTTGTCAGTGTATCAGATGACTCACACTAGGTCTCCAAAGAAGGTCATCTTCTCCCCTAATGATGTTGAAATCACTGAGATTTCGAATGGTAAAGTCATAGCAAAAGGTGTTGTTGATCACACTTCGAAGGTATACATGTTTTCCCATTTTCTACCCTACTCAAACCCCTCTACTCTTCTGATTCATGCTAATGAGACAAGCAAGCTTTGGCATGAAATATTTAGCCATATTAACTACAAGTATCTTTCTGATTTGAGTGAAAAAGATATGGTCATAGGGTTACCAAAGATCAAGTTTTCCAAGGGAGCCTGTCAAGGTTGTATCCTAGGAAAAGCTAACTGTGTAATTTTGTCAAAAATGCTCTTGTGCTTGTGCCATAAAGAAACCAACCTTATGTTACATTTCTTTCATTGTCCAATGTATGAACTTGATGACAATGCCATTCTGCTGGTAGGAAAGCTATCACATGTTAGTTTTCATTCAATGTGCAATGGTGTTGTTAGAAATGACCTTCTGCTGATGGTAGAATGAATGCTAACATGAATTAAATTATATTTATGATGTAATGTATTTGTTGATAATGTGCTTTTACTAGAAGAAAAATTAGCATGTTATTTAATGAATTTTATTAATTGTCACAATTCATAATATTTCTCATGTTTATTATAGTGACTAGTAATGACAACAAAGACATTGATCAAGAGAATGTGGAACAAAGTTGTAATCAAGAACACAATATTGTATCAGGTATATAAAAATGTTTTCTTGCTTGTTTTCATATTTAGTGAGTTTAATTCATTTTAACATTTCATAAGATATTAATTGTATATTATAGAGGCAAACACAAACAAAGATAATAATAGGAAGATAGTGAAAAAATGTTAAAATCAAGAACAAAATCTAATATTAGATATGTATAGCTTGTCAACTTGTAATTCTCATTTGTTTAATGATTTTTATTCATTTTCACCGTTTT
>LPNX010743069.1:81944-163947 GCA_001517045.1 Pseudotsuga menziesii
ATTTGAAAACAGTAGACAAAGTACTCAAGGTGAGTGTATTTTTCAACAATTATTTCTTAATGATTTTTGTAGCATGAATACAATGGCTTGACTATATTATATGTTATTGTGTTGCAGAAAAAATAAATGGAAAAAAATTAGTTATATTTGAATTAAAAGACATTTTTTATTATAGCGTTGATGATGATGCAACAAGAGAACATATTGAGAAAATGGGAAGGGTTGCAGAGTGCACAATAGATAAAAAAACAAATATGGTTTCATCCACATGCAAAAAAAATTCTTGAAATGTGTTTCAAGAATGAATCTCTTGAGATTGGAATTTGGTCGACTAATTTGAAGCTAAACACGTCAAGAGTTCTAAAAAAATTGGTTTTAGATATATCACAAAATCAACTTGTGTTTATGTGGATTGCTTCAGATTGCAAGCCACAAAAAGGAAATAAGGCCGCTGAGAATCCAACAAAAGTTATACACACTAAATCTTTGAAAAAAGTGTGGGATACATATAGTCAATATGATGTAACTAACACTGTTATAGTGGATTGTTCATATGAGAGAGTTAAAGAAAACCCCACAGAAAATGTGATTCTTGCAACTCCATTTGTTGGAAATAACCAAGGGGATAAATGGTTGATCGATGAGCTATGGAGAATGTTGAATAAGTTCAACAAAGAAACAGATGTCCGAGATACTTTGAAGGCTTTTCAGTGATGAATTGTTCGTCATTATATGTATGACCTCATGAATTATTACTATACATGCAACATTTTTCAAATTAAGTTCTTATATTTTATTATGCTTTGTCATTATTAGAAGTTAACATATTTTTATTTTATTATTATTATTATATAAAGATATTGAATTAATAAAGGGTGTTGATTTCAATTGATGTTTAATGTATGAAGTTGGATGTAGAGATTATTAGATAAATGTTAAGTTTGTTTGAATTGGACTATTCAATTAATTATTGTATGTGTGGTTTAATTGATCATTATATCTCTTATAAATTACTAGTTTGAAGAATGGTTAAATGTGAATTTATAAAAAAAAATATTTCAACATATGATTAGGTTGTATGTGGAAATTAACATATAAATAATTTGATTGCTTGTATTGGGCCCTTGTAATAATATTTTCCATTCATAGTGCTAGAAGGAAATTTACTATATGAAAGCTAACATGCATTAACTTTGATGACAATGTGGTTAGAAGGAACTCTAACACAAATTATATTTCCTTCATGACGTAATGCATTTGATTACAATGTGGTTGTGTTAGGTGGAAAACTACCATATGAAAGCTAATTAGTTTAAATGTTTTAATTGTGTCATTGTAATTATATTTTCCCATTGCAGCTTTAGGAACTATTATTAATAACAAAAATAAAGTAGAATAAAAGTATTTGATTAATGTATATGTTATCATACCATTAGTTCAATCAATAGAATGAGGCTACTATAATTATATTTTTAAATTGCCATTTAACTCCTTATATGATTCCCTTTGTATAATAATGGAAAAAATTGATAGTAGATAGGAATTACAAGAATTTTCAATATAATTTTAAATATTATGTTTTGATGTATTTAAGTAATGAAATGGAGCTATGTTAATGTCAATGATGTTTGTGGTTGCAGCACAGATGGGAATTAATATTAGTCGAAAGATGTTGTTGATCTTTGAAATGGAAAGAGTGCTCTCCGCGTCATATACTAGAGATGAACCAAATTGTCCTAGTCAAAGAATAACAAATTGGGAATTTGGTGACAAGTCCTATTTTTTAAGGACTTTTCAGTCAGAATTATTAAAATACTGCTTAAAAAATTATGATGTTGCAATATGGACATTAAATGGCACATATAAGTACATTCAACATGTACTTGAAAAATCAGATATTGATATAAGAGACTTTGAATTCCCATGGGATATGTCCCATTGTCATTTGCAAAAAAAAATTCAAAGCAGGGGGTACAATACAATATTATGAGAAAAGGTTGAGTGACATGTGGTCCCAGTATGGAGATAAATATGGAGAATCAAATGTATTGCTAATAGATACATCAAGTCTTACTTCTCAATTTGTTGGATATCAGTCAAACCATATCTTGATAAAGGCCTATACAAAAGAAGAGCATGATACTTGGCTTATGCAAGTTTTATTACCCTTTCTTAAGACACTTCATCGTATCAAAGGGAAACGTGAGTACAATAGAACATCAACTTCATCGTAATAGATGATGATATTTTCAAAAATTTGATCACAAAAAGCATTCTGATTTTTCAATACAACTTGGACATACTTTATAGCGTTTATATATTTTTTGAAATATATGGGAATTTATAGTTATATTAATATACATTTTTTTTATTGTCTAAAATTGATTTTGCATTGGCTTTCATATTTATTTACTTATGTGCATTACTACTTGTGTATAAAATGAAATTTAAAGTGTAAAATAATGATGAAATTCTTACCAAAAAGATTAGAATCATTTACTTGATAATAAATGATAAGCGGTCTATTCATGTTAAATTAATACGAAATGGGTCATAGGTGATTTAGTTAAACCTTTTGAACTATTTAAGATATTTGATTTCTCAATCCGAAACTTCTCCTAAATTTGTATACTTAAATAAATAAATTTTTGTAACCGCGATCATAATCATTGACTTAATGATTTTTAGTTGCCTATAATATGCATTCATATGAATTTATAAATGAGGGATATGATTTTGAAATAAAAATTTGTTGTAAATAAATTTTCATTTTACTTGCTTTCTTTGAAATTATATGGCATTAGACTCCATCGTTTTGAAAATAAACGAAAAAATTCAAGAACATTGCACAGTGAATGAGAGCCACCTCTGGATTATATTCTTGTAACTTTGACTGTAGGAAAGCTAAAAGGTAGCGATGCTAGCTTTCCTAACTTTCCATCTAACACAGACACAATAACATTGCATCGCGAGTTAGATTTAATATGTTAGTTTTTCATCTAACATATCCAGATTGTCATCAAATACATAGCACCATGAAGGAAATCTAACTCGAGTTAGCTTTCCTTATAACAACATTGCAGGGTGAACGAAAGCCAATACATGTTAACTTACAAATGTTAGCTTTCCATCTAACAAAACCACATTGTCATCATATACATTACACTGATAAGGAAATCTAACTCGGGTTATCTTTCCTTCTAATAACATTGCATGGTGAATAAAATATAACACATGCTATTTGTTGATTTTTAATTACTTATAATATGCATTAATACTTGTGTATAAAAGTGAAATTTAAATTTTGAAAAAATGATGCAATTCTTACCAAAAAAAATTAGAATCATTTAATTGAAAGCAAATGCTAAGTGGACTATTCATGTTAAATTAATACGAAATGGATCATAGCTGATTCAATTGAACTTTTTGAACTATTTAATATATTTGATTTCTCATTTGAAAACTTTCCATATATTTGTATACTTAAATCAATTAATATTTATGATCATAAGTATAACATATTTTAAAATAATATGGTATAATGACTTTGAATTGCCTATAATATGCATTAATATGAATCTATAAATGAGGGATGTAATGTTAAAATAAAATTGCATTGCAAATAAATTTGTATTTCTTAAAAATAATTTAATTCATAATGAGTGTTGAGGGATGTAATGTTAAAATAAAATAAATTTGCATTACTTAAAAATAATTTAATTCATAATCAATGTTAAGTGGAGTGTTCAATGTCATGAGAGGAAATACATAGATGGGTTAAGTTTTTGAATTTTTGGAACTATAAGGCATTTGAATTCATTGTCCAGTGATAATTTTTTATAAATTCATATTTTAAAATAAATTGAAATCATACCATATTTGTCAACAAGCCACAAATTTATTTTGTTGTATTTTAGTTAATTATATGCATGAATATGAGTGCATAAATGTGATAAATACATTTTGAAATAAAACTACATATAAACTACTATGATGCATTTTGTTTTTTAAATTTTTAGAATTTCTTAATAATCCGTGTTAAGTAGAATATTCATGCTAAATTTGGGAGAATATGGGTCATAGATGAATGACTTCAATTTTTTTGGTTTCCTGGAATATATTAGATAGAAAACCTCTTGCAACATAGCATGTCAAAATTAAGTTTTTTGCAATTTCTTTGGATTATTTCTTTTCAATATATCTCAATGTCTCATCGTTCTTAACATTTAATAAATTATGGATATTCATACATACATCATTATTTATGGCCAGTACCCATGTTCTACTTCTAATTGAGACAATGTTTTCTTTTGAATGTTTGACTACTAAAGTTTTAGAATAAGTAATGATAAAATTATAATTGAAGAAATAGTTTCCTTAATTAATCATGGTAAATGGGAGAATCATTTGTCATAGATGAGTGACTTTGGATACACACTTAATACTGAAAATCAATATCTTAAATAACTTATTTGTAGTTACTTT
Source organism: Pseudotsuga menziesii (assembly GCA_001517045.1). NCBI lineage: Eukaryota > Viridiplantae > Streptophyta > Pinopsida > Pinales > Pinaceae > Pseudotsuga > Pseudotsuga menziesii. The sequence continues at coordinate 86,430 of LPNX010743069.1, forward strand.
GAATCATTAGTAATCAAAGAACACGAGGACATACAAAGTTTGACTAAAATTCATTAAAAATGTGTTTCAACATCTATCTCTAATTCAATATATTCAAAATTCTTATCATTTTCTCCTCTTCATGAAAGCAATGATCAAACATGGTGTTTTATAATATAAATCTTTTTAGTACTTCGGTCACCTCAAATATAGTATAGAGCATGTCTTAGAGTATTATAGTATGAAATTATGTATGCAATTTCATTCAATTTGGATTATTCCCACATAATATATATCATTGTCTCAAATATTTTAACATCTACAAAATTATTAATATTCATAGACTCATCAGGATTTATGTCCAACCCATCTAGTTCTAATTGAGATGTAATATTTCCTTTTGAATGGTTGATCACTAAAGTTTTACTTGAAATAAATAAAAAATATTAATTGAGAAAATACTTCATTGGATTAATTATTCCAAATTTAATGGAATAGTTCTTTGAGTTGATTTTTCTAGATTTAATAGAATTTTTTTTTTAGAGATTTACAAAAAAATTCAATGTGGATGAAGTCCTTGTAATAGAATATTTCCAAATTTAATGAAATATGTGTTCAGAGCACAAATTTGAGAGAGCTAGTCATGAGAGAACCTCTCCACCTCTTGAGTTGATCTACAGTTACATTGCTGGTCCATTTCCTCATATGTCCATGAGTCAAGCCAAATATGCACTGACGTTCATAGATGACTTTTCCAGGTATTGTTGGGTTTACTTCCTAAAGCATAAGTCTAAATTTTTTTACCTCTTCAAAGTCTTTAAATCCTTGGTTGAAAACCAGTCTGGGAGGAAACTCAAGATCCTTAGATCTGACAATGGTGGTGAGTATGTCATTTCTAAGTTCATTCAGTATTGTAAAGATGCAAGTATTCATATGCAACATTCAATCCCTTACACACCACAGCAAAATGGTGTTGCTGAGAGAAAGAACAGGTCACTAAAGGAGATGGAAACCTGCATGATGGAGGCTAATACTTTGCCACCAAAGTTTTGGGCCGAGGCTATAAAGTGTGCATCCTACATCCAGAATAGAGTGCCTCATAAGCATCTTAATGGTATGACTCCTTTTGAAGCTTGGAGTGGGCACAAGCCAGATGTGACCCATTTCAGGATTTTTGGCTCAAAGGCTTGGGCTAGAATTCCAACTAAAAAGAGAAAGGCTTTGCAGCCCCAAAGCCAAGAGTGCCTATTTGTTGGGTATTTGAAGATTCAAAAGGGTGCAAGCTGATCAACTTGAGAACTAACAAATCTCTCATTGAAAGAAGTGTTAAGTTCCAAGAAGAGCCTTTAGTAGCAGTTGAAGTTAGAGAGTCTTCTTCACCACCAGATCCACTGATTGTAAGTGGAGAGACTAATGAGTTTGCTAATTCTAATATGTCTGATAATGATGGTTTGATTGCAGATCCTCACAGTCCTACAAGACCAAAATGGGTAGCAAATACCATTCATGCAGCTGGGGAACTAGCTGGAAATCCTAGTGACACTAGGAGGACTAGATCTCAGTTTGAGAGTGCTCTTTGTATGAAAGATCCTTTATTTGCTGAGAAGTGCTATCTGATGGTTGAATCAGATCCAGAGACATATGAATATGCATCACATGATCCAAGATGGCAAACAACAATGAAAGAATAATTCAGCTCGCTCCAGAAAAACAACACTTGGGAACTGGTTGATCTTCCCCTAGGGAGGAAGCTAGTTCAATGTAAGTGGGTTTTCAAGACTAATTCTGATGCTGATGGTTCACCTTTTAAATATAAGGCAAGATTGGTAGCCAAGGGCTACTCACAAGTACATGGTATTGACTACAATGAAACCTTTGCACCAGTGGCAAAGATGGACTCCATAAGGCTAGCTTTAGCCATTGCAACTTCAAAGCAGTGGGAGGTACATCACATGGATGTGAAGTGTGCTTTCCTAAATGGAGATCTCACTGAAGATATTTACATGCAGCAACCTGAAGGGTTTGTTTCTAATCCATATTTAGTGTGCATGTTAAAGAAATCATTGTATGGGCTCAAGTAAGCCCCCGGGCTTGGTATGCCAAGATTGATGGTTTTCTACTGTCATTGAGTTTTGTTCGATACAAGTCTGATCCTAATGTGTATTTGAAATTGATTCATGGTTATTTGATGATTATTGTCTTGTATGTGGATGACCTTCTGATTACAGGAAGTTCAAAGAAAGAGATTGCCTCCTTGAAGGATGCAACGAACCATGCATTTTCTATGACAGATTTGGGATTGTTGAGCCAATTCTTGGGTCTCGAAATTGCTTAATCCCAACATGGAATCAAAGCACATCAGTCCAAGTATGCCTTATATTTGCTGAACAAGTTCAACATGAAATATTGCAAGCCAAGCAAGACTCCCTTCCTTTCAGGATTTAAGCTTGAAGAAGCAGGTTCTTTTGCTATGGTAAATAATACACTGTATAGGCAGTTGATTAGGTGTTTGCTTTATCTTACACACACTCGACCTGATCTATCTTATGTAGTTAGTGTGGCTTCAAGATACATGGATCAACCTCATGAAATCCACTAGAGGGAAGCCAAAAGGATCCTAAACTTTGTTCAAGGAACAAGAACTCATGGGATCTTATACAAAGAAAAATATGATCTTGATTTGATTGGGTTTACTGGTAGTGATTGGGCAGGTGACAACACATATCGAAATTCAACATCAGGATATGTGTTCATGCTTGCAAAAGGACCAATCATCTGGTCAAGCAAGAAGCAGAGTGCCATAGCACTCTCATCTACAGAAGCAGAGTATAGAGGAGTTGTAAGTTCAGCAACTCAATGTTTGTGGTTGTAGGGAATACTTGGAGAATGTGGCTTCGAATCAGAGTTTTCAACTATTATCTACTATGATAATCAGAGCACCATTCGAATCTGCAATGATCCAGTTCAGAGACAGCGAACCAAGCACATTGAGATCCATATGCACTACATTAGACAACTTGTGCATGATGGTACCATTCATCTACTCTTCTGTGCATCTTCAGAACAAGTAACAGACATGTTCACCAAAGTTTTTTGCGAGAAGACATTCAACAATCTCAAATCACTGTTGGGGATTGTTGATCATGCTTTGAAGCATGATTGATGACAAGATTTCTAAATTTTGTTTTTCATGTCCGTGTTTAAGGGAGGATTTTCCCACTGGGTTTTTGCCTCTTTCCTTGGTTGTTTGGACAAGCAGTATGTAAAGGGTGACTAAGCCTTGTTGCTAGGCCCTATATTTTTCTGATATTTACTCATAAAGTCAGGCTTAAGGGGGGTTTTTATAATAATCAACCCATATTTACCTACCTTAGACATTAATTAAATCATTTTTGTCTTTTTACCTAGTCTCCTAGATTCCACTCTATGCTAGTTGCCTTCTACATGTCCTAGAAGTCAACACTTGCTAAAACTGAGTCATGGAGCACTTGGGAAACTTCCTAGAAACCATATTTAGCATGTCTTCTTTATTCCAGATCCTCCAAAGTGCATATCTTCTTTTTCTGAAAAGCTGCCTGTTTTATTGAGAATTAAGGAAAAAGGAAAAGCTAGACTAGGTGTAGTTGACTTATTTTTTCCCACATCATCCTCCCTCCTTTTCTCCTAATAAAAGCATGTATGAGTTGTCTTTCCATCCCTCATTATCTTGCAGCATCTTGGTGGATTTGGAAACTGCTTTATGCATCTATGGGGGATTTCACTAGATTTAGTAAGCCTACTTTTTGACCTTTTCGAATGGCATCCTTATGCATTCGAATCTCTCATGTAATTATATATTTCAGTAGCCTATTACTTTACAAGGTTGGCTATTGTACACTTATTCAATACATATTAGTGTTATGCTCCAATTTCAGTCTCCTTTGATGTTAATTTTGCATGTTTGGTTAGCACTTTTGTGAGTGTAATTGTTCTATCTCTTGGGTTCAATTTCCACAGCAACCTTCTATCGTGGGTTTGTGTTGGGATTCTCTAATATTTCTTGGCCCCTTATCCAGCTAAACAAAGGGGGTTCTAAGGCCAATTTTATTTGGGCCAAGTCACAACAACATGCATTTGAGGAAATGAAGCAATTCTTATATTTGGCACCCATCCTTACCTTATCAGATCTGCAACAACCCTTCGAAATTGAGACCAATGCTTTGGACTACGTTGTTGGCACAATCCTCACTCAACATGGCCATCTAATGGTGTATCACAGTGATACTCTTTCATATGTGGTCCATAAGTACCTACCTATGATAAGTAGATGGATTCCATTATCTAGACTTGCTACCTTTGGAAGCATTACATTCTAGGAAAAGAGACAGTCATTCATACTGATCGCAAGCCCTTACTTTTCATGTAAACACAAGGGAAATTATAGAATGACCACCACCAAACCTGGGCCACATACCTACATCAAGTCCAACTGAACATAAAATATAATAATTCTATTACAATCAAGTCATGATTTCCTTAGTCAAGTTCTAGTTGAAGCATTGACCATGGTGCTCAACTCTTATGGCCAGGAGACCCCTAGGTAGGCTCAACTATATGACAATGATCCCTACTTTGCTTCCACATATTGAGCATTATGTGTAGGCATGTCACTGGCAAACCTTCATATCTAGGAAGGATTTCTATGTCACCCAGGCCATCTATGTGTTCCTTCAAGCAAGCATGCAAGGATCATTTGGGAAGTGCATTACACTCAAGTGTTAGGGCACTTTGGAATAAAAAATACAGTTGCAATGTTGCAGAAGTATTTCTATTGGCTGAAGATTTGAGAAGATGTTGTTTGATACATCAGATCGTGCACTTCATGTTCCATCATGAAACATTACATTAAGTAGTAGGGACTATACACCCCTCTTCCTACCCCCAATGGTCCTTGGGAATCCATCTCCATGAATTACATGTCCATAATACCTTCAACCAAGCATGGTAATGCCTATGTGTTTATGGTTTTGGATCGCTTCTCTAAGACGACCATTCTGATAGCCTGCAAGAAGAGAATCTATGCAAAATTTGTTGCTAAGCTCTTCTTCGAGCGTGTTTGGGTTCATTTCAGGATTCCATAGACTACAATTTTAGATCAAAACAATAGGTTCGTAAGAACATTTTGGTCTATCCTATGGTCACTGATGGACACCAAGCTCACCAAAATGACTGCATTCCACCCCCAAAACTACGGAAAAACAGAGGTAGATAACCGAATGAGTTTGCATATTATAAGAATGTACATTCAAAACACCCCCACACATGGGATGAGAGTCTTCCGTATCTTCAACATAGTTATAATAGATCCCTTCATAGATATACTGGCCACAACCATTTTCAGGTGTGCCTAGGGTTCCAACTATCATCCCCAATCGATGTAGCTCTTCCCATTTCATCCAAACAAAAGGAAACTACTCATGCTCAGACTGAGGATGATAAGGCCATCATATTTGTTGAATGGATACATCACATTCTTCAATAAGTCCATGACATTTTGGAGAAATCCAATGCCAAGTACAAGAAACGACAAGACCAGCATCGAGTTCCACACAAGTTTCGGGTGGGTGATAAGGTTTTGTTGCATTTTCAAAATATAGACTCACAGGCCCTCATCGCAAGATTCATCCACTTTGATATTTTTGGAATATTACAAACCCACTCCATACTTAGGATAACAATATTTAGGCATTTCTTATTAATTTCCTATCCACTAGCCTAAATAGTTGGCATCCACTTGCACTGCTTGGTCAACACTTGCCATATATATCCCAAGAGCACCTTTATCCTAATTCTAGATAGATCATGCCTACTTTATTGACTACCGAATTTAGTAACTGCGCATTACTGCATATTTTGTCTTTGTCCTGCTTTATTCCTTCTTTTCAGTGGATAAGGTCAAGCTAGTCAACTAGGAAACTCCTATCTTTTGTTGTCAACCAATCCTCCAATATTTTCTATCTAGATTCCATGATTAGCATGTTTCTCCACCACTCATGACAACTGAATCATGATTCATCCAATTAGTGAGGTCCTTAACAGATTTGGAAAATGCTTTAGTCACATATGGGAGTTTATCATATTTAGTAAGCTTGCTTTATGATCTAGCATGAGATGTCTCCTAAGAAATTCAATTTTATCTATCAGGGATGTATTATTTATGCACACTATCTTGATCAATAATACATGGAAATATTTATGGATCATTCTCCACTTCTCTTGTGATTCAGTCTCATTATTCATCTCTCTATTTTCTTTTGTGTATGCTTGTGAGAAATATCTTGTAGATAGATATTTATCCTGTGCTTTCCACATGGTATTAGAGCATCAATTTCTACAGATATGGGTCATACACCATCACCAAGGTAATGAGAATTCCTTTTAATTAAGCATTCCTCCCTTTCTTGGCCTGCACCCGGTATTTAATGTGGAGCTCCTTCGCTCATATTTTTTGCCATTATTGGACACCTCAGAGATGGATAAGCAATTGGAACCAACAGAAATCAACCCTCACTTCTTGGAGCAGGACCTATTTGATCAGATCATGGATGCATAGGTGAAGTGCACTCACCGACAATGTATTCAACTTTATTAGGTCATCAAAACCAGTAAAATTTCTTCACCAATTCAAGTGGCTCACTAGGATTCAAATTCAACTGCAGTTTCCCCATTTGATGCAAGAACCTAATGCAATGGAGACCATTTCTCCTTAACGGGGAAGTAATGATCTGAGATGAATATCGGTGTCCACCCACCTATTCTATTGGATCAAAAGAGTCTTTGTAGTGTGGCAATTTCTTTATGGTTTTTCAGGGCCCAAACTTTCGGGGTCATTTTGAGTCCCTAAACGATGCTTTTTGGAAATTTAGGGAGTCAAGGTTTGCTAATAACAAACCCTAGCCCCATTAAAAAACTGCAGTGCTTGGATATATTTTTCCAACGGGCTATCAAGCTCCCAAAACAAATATCATATACAAAACTTACACCCCTGGGAAGTTGACGTATCGACTAACCATCTTGGATCCCACAAACCTTTTAATGGTTCATCTCCTAGGGTTAGGGTTAGGGTTTCTTCCTCTTCAAGTATTTATGATAAAAGGCCCTTCAACCTCCTTTTGTATTCATCTTGTGATGAATGAGTGTATCCCCCACGTCTCTTCTTAGAGATATAGCTACCATCATTCTAACTGCTTTTATTTTACAATTTGTTATATTTCATTCATTTAATAGAATATGAGTTTACTTTATCCCTGTGTTTCTTGCAATATATTTGTGTATGTGATTATATGTATATTCTTTTTCATTGCGTTCTCACATAAATTTGGATCATACAATGACCACTACAACATGGCAGGTTAAATCTATAATAACTCCAAAATTCTCTATATGCACCTTATACACCCATTATGCCCCGTTGTTATGGAATTTCTGTCATATTCCTTATTTATCTATTTTGATTCTACAAAACTCTAGCTGGTTAATTTCGATCATCTTCTTCACTCGATACTTGCCACGTTGTTTCTAGTTCTTATCTAGTCTCGAGAGTTCAAAGGGTCAAGGAATATATTTGTTGTAAAATTGATCGTTGATCATCAAAATTGTTTGGTAGATGTGGTTGGGTCGGGCTTGGTAAGGTCATGCCCTCCTTTCCTTATCGTTCCAAAGCTTGCAATGATCCAAGTGGCTAACACAATTATATGCCAACACAATAAACCCATTACATGTTTGAGCCACAGGGTGGCTAACAAATAGTTTATCCACATAAACCAATATATGCCAAAGGGAGCAAACCCATTAAAGGTTTGAGCTACAGGGCCAACAAATATCTTACCAACATAAACTAATTATACACCAATCGAGAAAACCCAATATAGTTTTGAGCCACGGGGTCACTAAAAAAATCAATGCCCACATAAACTAATTATATGCCAAATAGAGAAAACTTGTTATAGGTTCGAGCCATAGGGATGACAAACCAAAATTCTATTAATAATCACCAATTATACACCAAAAAAAGAAAACATGTTATAGGTTTGAGCCATGAGGCTGCCAACAAAAAATATATCCACATAATCCAAATATACGCTAAAGGGAGCAAACCCATTACAAGTTCAAGCCATCGAGCTAACAAATAATTTATCAACATAAATCGGTGATATGCCAATAGAGCAAACCGATTATAGGTTCGATCCATAGGGTGTCCAACAAAAGCATTATCCACATAAACCAATTATATGCCAAACTGAACATTCCCATTACAGGTTCGAACCACGAGGTGAAAGACCAATTTTTTTTCAACATAAATTATTTGTATGCCATACAGGGAAAGCCCATTACAGGTTCGAGCCACATGGTGGCTGACCAAAATTTTACCAACATAAACACCAATTGTATGCCATACAGAGAAAACCCGTTACAGGTTCGAGCCATGGGGTGGTCGACCAAAATTTTATCAACATAAACACCAATTATACGCCATACATAGCAAACCCATTACATGTTCTAGCCATGGGGTGGATGAACAAAATTTTATCAACATAAACACTAATGATATGTCATACAGAGCAAACCCATTATAGGTTCGAGCCACAGGGTGGCCAACAACAATTTTATCATCATAAACCAGATCAACCCAACATAAAAATACATTCAATTAAACCACCACTTAACAAATTTTCAACGAGGATGTTTGATGTGTTAAGAAAACATAGTTGGAGAAGTCATTAGGAAGTGAATCCTACCCGAAGAAGACTTTGCCCCCACTAGATTAGTATAGAGCATAAGTGCCCATACACCATACGAGTCAGTGAAAGAAGATAAGGTTAAAACTAAGAATTGTAGGAAAAATTTTGACGGCATCAGCTGAACTTACCTCCTCAACAACAACCACCCCAAACATGTTGTTGGCCAAGAGTTGTTTTGGATCTGCGTTTATCAAACGCAATGACCGCAACCTAACAAGAACAATCCAAGGCCTCATCCGAAACAAATTAACCCCATCGTCAAGTCGCCACCGAAACCCCTAGAAACTAGCAAAGAGGCAACAATAAAATCCCAATGGAGTTGAATGCACCACCACACCAGTGAAGACAAACCACAATTGGAGGTAAACCTTGGTGGACCACTAGATAACGTGAACCAACAACAAAACCCTGACAAACCACTACCAAGGTGGCGAAATTCCCACGCAAAGGACCTAAACAATAATGCATAGGGTAGCATAGTAGGTCACGGAGAAGTGTACTCAAACCCTCAAAAAGTACATCAAAACCCTCACATTTAAGACCAATACCTACCTAATATGTGGCGCTATCACATGGACCCTCAACATATGATGCCGGACGCTTTACATGTGGCCTCCAATGTGTGGCAAGGGAGGGCGCACCACTATTGGTGACTCTCCCGTATTTATTCCAAAGGTATTGTTAAATATCTATTAATACTAAATTATGATTATGTCCAATCTTAAATATTAAAAAATTAAACTTAAAACTAAACAAACTTTAACTACTAGATATGTTATGCTTTCTTATATTGTAATTTTGATGTAACACTTTTAAAATCCAAATTTTTATTAAATATACAAATTTTGAGTGGTTAAAATGTAATCTTTTATATATCTATAATATTATTTTTTTATTTTACTAAATAAATGTATATAAAATATATAAATATATAATATAAAAGCAAATAAAGAGACAAAGAACCATCCATTCTGGTTATGATAGAATGAAGTTGAAAAATATTTGTTATGGTTATGATAGAACGAAGTTGAAAAATATTTGTTATAAATTGTGTACTGATCATCAATCACCTCCAAAGTACATAGTTAAATTTATTTTAATTTTTAATATATAGTAATAATAATAACATTAAATACCTTATTGCAGAATACCTTATTATAGAATGTATAATTTTCTTTATTAACTAATTTTTCATTATGTAATGTGTTAAAAACTTTGTTCATCTATTAAGAACTTTTTTTTATTGAAAGTTAATATAAAATAATATAAACCCATTTTAAAAGAGGATCTATTTTGGAGATGTAATTTTTTTATTTTATTCAAAAAAAATTATATCTCAAAAAGTTTAATCTTTTTAATATTTGGTAAATTTGGTTTAACATAAATTTTTTAATTATTTTTAATTTATTATTAATATTTAATTTTTATTATTTAACTTAGTTACTATGTGATGAATTAAGACAATTAAGACAATATGTTTTTCTCAATATTATTTTTTTCTTTTTCTTTTTTCTTTTTCTTTTAACTAAAATATTAATGTAATATACAGCTACCTAACTAAATTAAAAGATAAACATTAAAAAATATACACTAATATTATTATTATTATTATCACTATGGGATGAAGAATTAAATCAATCTAATTGAAAGCTCTTGCATACTATTAAATGATCGACCTCCTTCTAACATAGCCATCGTTTGATACACACTTCCTCTGGAAACCATACAATCCTTAGGTATGAAAACGATAAATTGATAAAATAATAAAAGAGGGATGAAGAATTAAATCAATCTAATTGAAGGCTCTTGCATGCTATTAAATAATCGACCTCCTTCCAACATAGCCATCGTTTGATACACACCTCCTCCGGAAACCATACAATCCTTAGGTATGAAAACTATAAATTGATAAAATAATAAAAGAGAAACTCGTTCATAAAGAGAAGATATAATTTCGTGTTGGGTGTATTTATATCTTGACTTTAAGTAAATAGCAGATAATATTTTTTCCAAATAAATACGAGTCTTCGTAAAAAAAACACAACTTTATCTAAATAGCCAGAAAATAAGAGAAAAAAAACTTTATCTAAATAGCCAGAAAATAAGAGTCTCCATAAAACTTTTATCATACTTTTACAAATAAATACGAGTATTGTAAAAAACAACTTTATTTAAATAGCCAGAAATAAGAGTCTCCATAAAACTGTATCTCTTTGCTAAAAAGGCAGATTGTTTTCATCTGAAAACATCCAATTTCTAAATTTCTTGAAAATGTTTTAAAAATCTTATTATTACTAAATTCAATATATTGAAATTGCAGTATTATAATGCATACATTCAACACTTAATGACTCAGATCTGAGAGATATATACCAGACTGAAAAAAAAACCTGAAATGCATATAAACATTATAAAAATTCCCTATAATCTAAGATAACAAGCATATATCACAATTATTTTCTTTAATCATGTTGCAAAAATCATATTTTCCATGAACACATTGCATTTGACAGCAGAGCTTAGACGAATTTTTTTTAGGACAGTCGAGCAATGAAGAGTGCCGGTAACATTTCGATTGGCTAACGGAGAATACAATAAAAAAATTGGGATATAAATGTAAGATATAGGAGTTGACAGAAATTTTCTCACAATCTAAATACCATCTAAGGAAATTTGTAGATGCAGGTATTTTATCTTCTTCCTTTATAGTTCTAAATTAAGATTCTGATGATGATTTTGCAGAGAACTTTGGCATAATTTCCATTGTTATGGAAATTTGTAGATGCAGTTCTTTTATCTTCTTCCTTTGTAGTTCTAATTTAAGATGCTGATGATGATTTTGCAGAGAACTTTGGCTTAATTTCCATTGTTATGAAGGAATACGAATTAGATAGACACATGCATGCTGTTATCCAATCAGAAAAGATAAAGACAATTTAGACAAAAAAGATTTCAAATATTTCAAAAACGTCTGGCCGGATTGAGAGATTATATAGATACTTATGATACGTTAAATCATCATCTCCGTATTTAGGAAATTTAGCCATGGTTACAGCTCGGCAAGTAACAGCCCTCTTGGTACTTTATCTGCGAAAACCTAACACCTACTGAACCAGCGGCGACCCTGTGGGTAAACTGTTGAGATCCAGGCCTTCCAGGTCCGGATTCGATGAAGGCGGTTTTGGATTGTTCATCGTGGGGCGAGCTACTTCGTTCGGCAAAACCTGCCCGTCGCTGCAGTCGACGTCGCGCGTTCCATTCCCGCCGCTTGAGAAATCCACCCACTCGAAGGAAGGGCGCCAAGACGCCTTGGACGCAATGGTTTTGGCGCATTTTGCAGCCAGATCTTGGCGTTTGAGGTGATTCCGAGTACTGAAGCAGTATCTGTGTGTTGCCTGGATTCTTTGCAGCAAAGCGAAGAATTCTTCGAAGCTGTCGCCGTCTCCGCCTGTGCAGGGCCTCTTCGGAATGGGATTGAGGTATTCAGTCTCCACAGCCTCAGCCTCAGCCTCCTCTTTTTTCCTAATCCAAGGTAATGAGGATTCCAGAGAGCGCTTTGTTGCGATTTCCTTGGACTCCTCCATCGGCAGCGGCGGATGGGAATCGATCTTGGCACCTGTGAATAGAGATAATCTCACAAGCCTTATCTTACCCTCGGCTTCTTAGACAGAATGCTGCAAATGACCTTCCTTCTTAGGGTTTATGAAATAAAACCGGAACCCCCCGCTTGCGAGCAGAACAAAACCACTGCAAGCTGTTCAATACAGCAGGCAAAGGGGCCAACATGTCCTTCCTTCATTTAAACAGGTGCAGGTGGCCGTGGCCCCACCCTTTAGTCCGGTTGTCACCGCTAAAAATATGGTGACGGGCCAATTAAATTGGTGGTACGTTTAGAAAAGCAGATTGACAGGCCGCTGCCAGTCGCCGACTCCCCACTAGCGACCTAAATACGACTGCCACCTTGTCCCCACTAATTACTCTGAAAAGTTCAGTATCCATCAACAGCAATTAACAATTGAGTACAGTCAAATTGGCGCGACGATGAGCCAGAACGGGAAAATTGCGAAGAGCATCGTGCTGCCCCAAAAGACAGTAAATATATTTAGCGTCATGGGTGACGGATGGAATGTGACGTGGGCATGATGAAGTCATACCGTAGATATTTCAAAATGACGATTCCTGATCAACGCCATTTGCTAGGGAAGTGACACGTCGTTTGACACCAACAAAGTGAAACTAAAGTGATGTTATTCAAAATTTTAAATGTATTATTTCTCCTTTTGATAAAGTTTATATCAACTTTATTATATTTCGGTGCGTCTCTTTTATTAAAATGGGTAATTGATCGTTTCGATGGGACCACTAAGACAATACTATATTCCAATTTTATTCATTACCAAGAATAAATATATATTTTCCAATTTTATTCGTTACCAAGAATAAATATATATTTCATTTAATATTGTAGTTTGCACGGGTTACAACATATACAAGTACAAACAGGTACCAGCTACAACTTGACAACTGGTGAACAATGTTCAACATGCAGCATAGTAATAAATGCTATGTCGGCTGTGTTGTGGGTCGTTGAATCTCAAACAAATTGAGATCTAATGATCCACAATGCAGCCGCCGCAGCATTTATTACTCTGTTGCATGTAAAATATTTTTTGCCCAACTTGATTAAGTTATTCTTAATATATCCATCATAACACAGATTTGAATTTGAGTGGAGAGTATCACTTGAGTTAAGATTTGAATTTGACTCGAGAGTATTTATTTTTTTTGCAAGGAAATGACAACTTTATACTATATAGAGTTGTCTCAAAAAATAGCAGTTATATAATTCAAAAAGCATTTGTACAGCAATGTATTAAATGTAACTAAAATTAAAGTGCTCAAAATGGTCATCAAAACTTCAGCATCAAAAATGACATAGATGCCAAACAATCCTAGATTGTCGAGTCAAAATACAAACAACAGCCTGGCATAGAAAACAAAAAAGCTACATCGTTATCATAGCACATAGATGGAAACTGAAGGAGAAATCCCCTTCAACACAAGAACCAAAGATGTTCCACAAAGATCCATCCTTCAAAGAGCAAAAAACTAGTAGTTGTGCATTGATCCTTCAACAATGATTCTACTAGAATGGAGCTCCTTCCAGAAAAGCAAACCAGAGGCCATACCAATACCCTGCTTAGATAACGTATCAGACTAAGAGTTAAATTCACAGAAAATGTGTCGAAATGGCAAGGACGAAAAGGTTCCAAGTAAAGTCTTGGTTTTCCCAAGCCAGTCTGAGAGATAAAGAGACTACAGCTTGTGAAGATTTAGAACCCAGTCGATAATGACTTTGGAGTCGCCCAATACCAACTGAAGCTAAATACCACGAGCTTTTGCAAACCGCAAAAGCCCCCAGAGCGCCAATAGCTCAGCACCAGTGTTGGTCCCCTGACCAGCATTCATACAAATCCAAAAAGAATGATTCACCTCCAGTTGGATAACCATTCCAACACCACACGAACCAAGTTGCTCGGCCCCATCAAAGAAGCGAACCCTGTCACTAGCAGTCTGCTCCGGGAAACAAATGATATGAGGCTTAGTATAAGAGCCTTTTCCAATGACGAGATCAAGGTCAGAAAGAACCTTATGAAACATTTGGCCCAAGTCTAGCATCAGCTGAAATATATGATGATTCCTCATCCACCAGAATTCCCAAATACACAAAAAAGCCAACTCAAGTGGAAGGATGGAATGCTCATCAACCTTTAAAAGAAAATCAGAAAAATTATCAACATTCTAAGAGCATTTGCATCTCAACACAGCACACAGATGAAACCACAGTCCTCGGAAGAGAGGACAAAACTAAAAAAGGTGCTCAACAGACTCAGACGCCATCATACAAAAATACACCTGCTGGGGCCCTGAAAACCTCGCCTCTGTAACATATCCCATGTCAGTATCTTATGTTTCAGAGCAAGCCACATAAAGCATTTCACTTTTGACAGAACTCTCTTCTTCCACGGAATAGCATTCCACCAGATCGGTTGAAAAGTCCTATTTGATATAAAAAGTGAGGAATATGCCAATCTAGCCGTGACAGAACCAACTTTAGAGTTTCTGGACCATACCATGACGTCAGGAGTCTCAGAAAAGTAGATGTATGCCTCCCGCAAATTTGTGATGAAGTATTCCCATTCCAAAGCATCCACACCAGACAGGACCAAGAAATGTGCCAACAACCAACAAGAGGAAGGATCCTCACAATTGACAACTGCTTGCTTGAGGACAGTAATATTCTTAGCACAAAGACAAGACAAAAGCTTTTGGGAAAACTTCACATAACCAATCCCAGCGATTTGATCCAGGCCTGTAGAAATATTACTACCTCTGCCCACCGTTCACGTAAGATACAAGGAAGAGCGGAGCAAAGACTAACCCAGACTGCAAAGGCATGAGAAGGAGTGAACTTCGGTGAACGCAACCAACAAGAAGGTGGAAGATGCTTCATATATTTGGAACTGAGGATTGTGCACCACATATTTGACATCATCAATCCTCTCCAAAGGCTGTTGGCACAAAGAACAATATTGAATAAGCCCAGATGTTTAAAACCCCAGCCACCCTAGGACTTTGGAATAGATAATGACTCCCAATCCACCAAATGGAACTTGGCAAGGTCATGAGTTCCCCTCCACAGGAAACAGAAGAACACTCTACGAAGCGCCACCAAAATACTAGCAGGAACTCAAAACATAGCAAACCAATATATAAGAAACAATTGCAAGACAAAGATAATTAAAGTCTTTCAACTGCCCAGAGAAAGCCAGTTTGAAGACCATCTTCCCATCCGGTAGTAGACTTTCTTTAAGAGCCAATCCCAATCAGATCGTTTATAAGCATTGGGTCTGAGGAAAAAAACTAAGTAAGATAAACTAGCATCCAAATGATCACTTTGAATTGAAAAGAGATTCAAGATATCATGCAGAGAATGATCATCAATCCCACTATGTATGAAACAGGACTTGGAAATACTAAAGGACATTCTAGCAGCACAACAGAAGTGATCTATCATACCTTTGATGTAATTCCATTCATCAAGAGCCCCATTCCCAAAGATAATGACATCGTCGACAAAAAGAGTATGAGTAATAAAGATGGTCCCCGAAACCTTCACACCTTTGATCCAGTTTTCCTCCTTTTCCTGATTAAGAAGTAGACTCAGACGCTCAATGACTAAACGAAAGAAATACGGAGATAAGGGGCAGCCTTGTCTGATGCCACGAGTCCCTTTGAAAAAGGTCGAGAGAGATCCATTCACAAGAACTGCAAAGGAGGCAGTGTTTAAACAGGACATAATCCACTGAATGACATTTAGATGAATACCAATTTGAATGAGGATCAAGTGTAAGAAGGATCGATCAACCTTATCATAAGATTTCTCCAAGTCTAGTTTCAATACCATCACCAATAGCTTCTTCTGCTTAATCGAATGTAGGGATTCTTGCACAATCCCAGCCGCATCAAGAATCTGACGATCCGAAATGAAACCAAACTGTTCAGCGGAGATATCCTTACCCATATCGATTTTCATCCTACCTGCAATAATCTTAGTTATAAGTTTATACAGAAGATTGCATAAAGCAACTGGTCTGTACTCAGCAAAAGAAGAAGGTATGTCAACCTTTGGAATCAAAGTCAAATACGTAGTATTAAGGCTGTCAGGAATGATTCCTGGGACTCCGGTCTCTTCAATGGCCACCACAATTTCAGGGCCCAACAATTCAAAAAAATGTAAATAAAACTCCATGGTCCAGCCATCGGGCCCAGGGCTCTTATCACTAGCGAAATCTTTAAGGGTAAGTTCCACCTCTTTCAAGTCAATAGGACACTCGAGAAGTTCACAATCCTCTATGTTGAACATAGTCGAAAAGAGAATAAGAACCTTCAAATGATCAGAAATGTTAGATGTCTTCAGATCCTTGTATAAATTGGAAAAGTAGGAGACGTCCCTATCCTTTATAGAGTCCTGGTCTATAACTAAAACACCATCTCCATCCAACGATTCCCAAATCGAATTAGAAATCCTTCTTCGATTTGCAAAATTATGGAAGTATTTAGAATTTTCATCCCCCGCTTGAAGCCAGATAGCCCAACTCTTCTGGTGAAAAGTCTCTTCCTTATGTGCTAGAATGGCCTGCTTTTGATAGAAAAGTTCTTTGATATATACTTAACGTTCAGAACTGAACATGACTTCACCCAGATCATCCTCAATACAACCAATCTCTTTCTTAATAGAATAGAGGGCAATATCATGCTTCTTTTTTCCCCTATTTCCCTGTCTCTGACCAGGGGACACAGCTTTGCTAATTTAATGAGAAGAGCCTGAGATGAGGAGTAGTGTGAGGGGACCTCCTCTTGAAGTAACTCCCACTCCACTTTGATTAGAACATTGAAATCATCAACAGCAAGCCATGTAAGATTAAATTTGAACGGATAAGAGACATTGCTTCTTGCAAAATTGAGCTGTAGAACAATGACTTTATGATCAGAGAAACCAGAAGAGATATTCAAGATTCTGAAATGGCCCAAGGAATCACATAAAGAATCAGACATAAAATATATGTCAAGACTCTTTGTAATACCTACATCACCACACCTACCATTAGACCAATTCGGAGACAATATCATCGGAGTAATGTCCACCATACATGCCTCATCAAAGATAGAATAGAAGAAATCTGACAAAGGATCAATGGCATGACCAGAGCCCCAGACTTCCTCAGCTGACCAAGTAAAGTTTAAATCACTAGCTAAAAGGAGATGAGGAAGAGACAACAGACCAGAGGATTTGACTCTATCCCAAAAAGAAATGCTTTTTGAATAGGGACCATAAACATTCAGCAAATGCACCTGGGCATCAAATCCTTTGACCTCCCTTTAAGAAGAAGACTAGCACAAGTTTTGAAGGCCTTTAAATTATCCAATACAGGATTCCAACCAACCAAAGTGCCCCTGAAGTTTCCACAGGAATCCAAAGCACTAACAAACCAACCTGGTCGAATTTTAAGAAAAAAATCACATGCAGCATCCCCAAGGGACATAGTCTCTTGAAGAAAAATAACCACTGGACAAACAGTATCCAAAATTATTTTAAAAGTGGCACGTTTAGGCCCCTCACCCAGCCCTCGTATGTTAAAGGACATAAATTTCATTGGATAACCTCAAAAGAGGTTGCACATGCTCTTAGGGCCTAAGAAGAAGTGACAACGGACAATCAGTCAACCCGTGGGAAGAGAGGGGAGAAACCCTAGGGTTGACAAAAGATTGCTCTCGGATAGCTTCCTTAAGACCCCTCATACCCTTAGAGGGATTCTTCAGCTTATGAACAGTCAGAAAACCATGGTTGACAGTAGGAAGAGGAAGAACCTTAGCACATGGAGAGTCAACCAAAGAAAAGATAGGGTTTGGGTCAAAAGACAGATAGGTAGGAGGGGATAGAGCCACATCATCCGAAGCGAAGGATTACAATCATTAGTCTGAGTAGGTGGTTAAGTAAAACCGAGTGGTTCATCATTCAATGAGGATGGTGAAAGAGCAATATGGAGGTCACCCTAAGATGGAAAGGGAAGAGGCGGGTAATGCTTAGAACACAAGTGCACCCTGCCTGCCACCTGATCAGAAAACATTCTGGAGGCAGGAGGATCGACAATCCCCACAATCCCATATCGACCCAAACCCGACAACTAAGAGGCATTAACAACAGGATATTTATCCACAGACAGAATGACCAGATATTTTCCAATGTCATCCAACAAAGACAGAGAGCCAAGAATTTATATCGGGTCTAAAAACTTCAAACGGAGAGGGACATTAGAAGTAAACTTACCAACAAACTCTAGACTTGAGGTTTTGTCGACAGGTAGTGAGAAAATGTTATCCTTTGCCAGTAGGTCCAAAGCATCCACTATAGGTTGCACAGCCCCAACCGTTGAACCTTTAGAAGGAAAGAAAAACCTCGAGTGTCCCGTCTGACGACAGTTATGGCATCGAAAAGCAATCTTCCAATAATCAAGTTTTTGTATAAAAGATCCCTCGTTCCAAATTATTTCCATCTCGAAAGGAAGACCCTCTTTCAGGTCAAGATCCACCAGCATCCATTGGAAAGGAACGATCAAAACCCAACAAATGTTCTTCTTCCATAAGGATAAAGGTACCAATGGAGTTAGTCACCACCATGAATCCATTGATATTCCAGCACTCTATGTGAAAATCGGGTAGCAACACCCACACATGTCGATCCATCACCCGCTCAATGCTCGGGTCAAAACCCACATGCCAACATCCAAGAACCAATGAACCCAAGCCTAAAATCCAGTACCAAGACTTGATGGTAGTCTTGTCTTCAACAGTAAAAAACCTAAAATAAAACCCACCCATTAATCAATGTAACAACCCTTGGAACTACCTTCAGAATGGGTTTCCAAATGTCCCTTTCCCAAGCCAAGATCTCCACATGAGATAATTGAACGTACTCGAAGCGACCTATCAGTGCACGCTGAGAAAGGGAGGTCACCATATCAATAGTAACGTCACAGCCCATAACACAAATAGGCCTCCCAGACTTAACTTTCTCAAAGACAATATTAGCGGGGTTATGGGAGCCCATTTTGGCCACATGTCGGCCATGCAAGCCAAGTGTGCCTGTCATCTAAAGTGAAGAATGATGACAAGCCAACACTAGTGGGGGAAACCCATCATGAGGGACCACAGGAGAAGCTTCTCCCAACGCAGAGGGGACCAAAAAATCCAAAGTCAACTTCTAGCAGTGCACCCGCACTCGAGGGTTAGCTTGAAAGCCAGAAGACGTCATTGGAGGATGCACCATTCCTGTGGAGCCACATAAAACCAAAATACTCAAATAAACTGACAGCCAAAGACACTGAAAGTATGAAACCCTAGTCAGACTCCAACCCAGACAAAGATAAAAAAGACCCACTTCCCACTTTTTTCAACAAGTTGGTACTAGGTCTATGAAAACCACAGAATTAACTCATGAAAACTAAACAGAGGCAGAGGGAAAATAAACCACAAGACCCCCGCAAAACACGTTCCAGGAGATGAACACGAAAAAACCAGACCAAGAATAAAATTGAAGTTAAAAAAAAACGGAGCAAGCTTCAAGAATAAATCCCACTTGTCCCTCATAGAACACTGACCAGGAAAAAACGGCAGGTCCGCTAAAGAAAAGGCGACAATGATGACATGAGGGAGCACTGTAATCAGCAAACAAGGAGCAAGAAAAAACAACCCACCGAAAAGAAAACAGAAACCTAGGAACAACAGCAAAACCGAGAAAATAAAATAAGGCCACTCCATAAAATAAATACGGCCATTCCACCAATACCCCAACCGATAGAAACAATAGAGTGATACCGAAAGACCTGCAACAATACAACTAGGGTTTGGAACAAAACTGCAAGGGTTTACTCCACTCTACCCTGCCTCCAAAAAGCCTAGGACATTGCTATAGTCATGGTTCAAACCAAAATTTATCATCCATGGTTATTGCCTGTTAGTTTGAATAAGAATATTTTTTAATAAAAACATCAATGGTTATGTTATCAATACATTGTAATAAAGTCACTACACATTTGCAATCACATAAAACTTGCAAAGTTCAACCACTAAAAGACAAATTAAAATAAAATAATATAACTTAAACCAAGCCATCACACATGCCTTAATTCTAAAGGCTAGGAACAATAAAGCATGGAAGGTAATGGATCAATTCATTAATCATGTAGTTTAATGGTAGGTTAAATGGTGAAACTATTTAACCTCCAATTATGTATCTAAATTTATTCAACAAGACACCTTTAGCTTCCAAATCTCCAGTTTGTGGTTGTGGCCATGCTTGTGGTTGTGGCCGTGGATAAAGGCATTGGGTGAATTTTTTTCCTAGTGAATTGTACCTCCATGAAGAACCTCTATGAAGAGTGGATGTAGTGGTGTCCATTGAGTAGAAGATATAATAGTAGCAATCTCTTCAAATTATTGTAATCAAGGCTTGAGATCTTGGTCAGTTTTATTAATAAGTTTGTAGAGTTATGTTATGGTTCATTTATGCACAATTAATTGTTTTAATGTGATGGATTCATATTATAGAGATTTATTATATTCATGTGGCTTTGTTTTGTTGTGATTTTATTATAACTTGTAAGGAGTTGTAGTCCTTTTAAATCAAATGTTGTTAGAGTGGATTGAGCATGTAGTGGGGAAGACCAAAGAGATCTTGTTTTTAGATCAAGAAATCTGTGAATATTGGTGAAGTGAGCAGAATGTAAGAAGATATCCTAGTGATCCAGGTCATTCCTAGGTGCACGTTGGGGAAAATTGTTCGAATGAATAAGTCGAGCACTGTTATGGCAGAAGCATAAAAAGAATAAGTAAAGCAGGAAACCCACTACATAGACAGAAGGTATGAGCACAAACAATATGCAAGAATTTGAACCAATTTCTATTATTACTTTTTCTACATAAAGGTTGATTGATTGATGTATATTCCAATAGTGTACATGTTTATATAGAATGTTGAGATGCTTGGGTGACTACCCGTTACGTTCGGTTACAAGAGACGTTATAACGATTCAGAAGTTAAACCGTCGCAGATGACTAGAAGACAGAGAGACCATATGTCAATGTTTGACAGTCGTTGGTGCCAACAAGGCATGTCAAGATGTTGTATGTCAAGTGCGAAACATGTTAAGGTTGTCGAAGTTGGTTGCGTTGAGGTTTGGGCTTGTTGAAGCCAATGTTGAACTTGTCGAACTCGGTTGTGTCGAAGCAATTAAAGTTTGACAACATGCCAATTGTTGAGTGGATCATTCCTCACTCCTTAAGAAATAATGGTCTCCATTGTGTTCTCGTTCAGGTGAGGAAACTTGGTGGTTAATTCAATAGCAGAGTATCACTTTCCTTGTGTGGGAAGTTGTCCAGATTTAGCCACTTGAAACAAGGGAGTGGAGTTCGCCCTTGTATGATGTATGCGTCTTCCCACAATGGTGTCACAAAGAAGAGTTTCCTGAACAACTGGATGGATGTCTTCAGGTTGTGTTTTTTGCAATTCGTTATGTTCCAACAATTGTGCATGGCATTGTCGAAGTAATTCTACATTGAATACTAGATGTAAGTCAAGGCATGCTAGAATGTCGAGCTGAAAATAATTTTCTCCAATCTATTTAAGGATACTATATGGACCATATCAAAGGTTTCAAACTTTCTGTATGGGCTAGTGAAGCACTTCGTCTTTAGATGTAAGCATACCGTATCCCCAATTTGGAATGAATGAGGAATATGATGCTTGTCATGTCGGGCTTTAGATTTTGCATTAGCTTGCTACAATATTTCCTGTGCTTTCTTCTGGATGTTGTAGATTTGATCTCTGAACTTCAATGCTTTCTCAACTTTTCATCCTTCGAAGTTGATGTCATTCGAATGTGTCAAGGAGATGATCAAGTCGATAGGAACTGAGGCTTGAAATCCATAATAGATCTCAAATGGACTCTTCCCCGTAGAACTATGTTGAGCATGATTGTAGATGTGTTGTATGTATGGGAGACTGTCATCCTATGTTCGACGATGCTTGTGGTTGTACATGTAAAGCATTTGTACTACCAAGCAATTTATGAATTTCGTATGCCTATCTGTCTAAGGATGGAAGGTTGTCGACAAAGAAAGTATCATATCAAGCTATTGCCAGAATTTTTTCCAAAAGGTGCTAACAAATATAACATATATGTCAAAGATAATGGTTTCCAAAAGGCCATAATGTTTCTAGACATGTTCGAAGAAGATCTGAGCAGTATATTGCGTTGTCGTAGTCTTGTTGCATGGTATGAGTATATCCATCTTGGAAAATATGTCAACTACTACTAATATCGTGTCATGGTGATGTTTGGTAGTAGGATATCCCATCAAGTATTCCATAGAAATAGATTCCCATTGTCGACTAGGAACTGGAAGGGGTGTGTACAGTCCTTGTCGTCAATTCAGCAGTTTAGCAATGACACAAACCATGCTTGATCGAATATAATTGTTGACGTCATATTTAAGTGAAGGCCAATAAAAATACTTTTGGAGGATAACAAGTGCTTTTGTGACTCCAAAAATTCCTGCAGTCTTTCTGTAGTGCGTGTCCTAAATGATCTTCTATCGGTGCTCACCAGTCGGTACACAAAGATGTCCAAGCTTGTAAAGCAAGGTGTCCTTCAGGAAGTATTTGGTAGTAGATAGTGTGTCGACCTAAAGCTGTCGATATATTGCAGAGAAGTCACAATCTACCGATTACAATTGTGGCCAAGTAGTTGTGTCGTAACCCTGCATACTCATCACTATAGACAGTAGAGTAATGGGTGGTCGGCTAAGACAATCGGATAGGGCATTGGTTTTGCCTTTTTGATACTTAATTACCAATTGAAATTGTTTCAGGTAATTAATCCACCTGAGTTTTCAAGTTGTATGTAGTTTCGACTAGGACAGAGTGAACTGTAAAGGCTTATGAATAGTGAGAATGATCGTTTCCTTGCCAAGAATGTAGTGTCTCCATTGCTTAAGAGCTTGCACAATGGCATACAGCTCTTTTTCATACGCTGAATACCTTCTGACAATGTTGTTGAAAATTTTGGAATGAAACGCGACTGGATGACCTAACTGAGTGATCACTGTGTCAAGGGCATAGTTCGATGCGTCTGTCTCAATCTAAAAGGGCTGATGCAAATCGTGTAACACAAGTATTGGTGCAGCACAAAGATTTTTTTTTAGTTGTTCAAAATCTTGTTGTTGTGTTGATACCCATTTGAAGATGGTTTTCCCATTTCCTTTAGTCAACTTATTCAAAGGCCATGCGATGTGGCTGAAGCCAAGTATGAACCGTCGATAGAAATTTTCCAAACCAAGAAAACTTCTCAGTTCATGAATGTTTTGAGGAATGGTCCAATATTTGAGGATTTGTACTTTTTCTGGGTCTACATGAATGCATGCAGAGTCAATTACATACCCCAAATATTTGATGTTGGTCATCGCAAATGAGCATTTGTCCATTTTCAGATATAGTCAATGTTGCAGGAGAGTGTCGAAGACTTGTTGAAGTTGTTTGACATGTTCTTCCCGTGATCGATTGAAAATAGAGATATCGTCAAGATAGACAATGACATACTTTCCAATGAAAGGTGGTATAAGGTCATTCATATATCTCATGAAGGTTACAGGTGCATTGGTTAAGCCAAAAGGCATGAGTAACCATTCAAACAATCCTTCCTTCGTCTTGAAAGTTGTTTTACATACATCAGTGGACTCGATCGGAATTTGATGATATCCCAACTTAAGGTCGAGCTTTGTAAATAACTTAGCACCTTTCAGACTGTCAATGAGTTCATCTATCCGTGGAAGAGGATAAATGTTCTTTACTGAAATATTGTTGAGAGCCCGATAGTCGATGCACATACGCCAAGTCCCATTTTTCTTTGGAACTAGCACGACTGGACTTCCACAAGGAGGGGAGCTGGGGCAGACGTGACCTTTGTTGATCAAATCCTGGATTTGCCAGTGAATTTTTTCATTCTCAAGAATGGATCTTCTATAAACAAATGCATTAGGTAATGAAGAACCAGGGACAAGTTCAATGGAGTGTTTTACTTGACAATGCAGAGGTACTCCATCTGGCTCTTTGAATACATTTCGATATTTGTCGAGAATATGGTTGATCTATTGTTGTTTTAGAGAGATGCATTGTTCGGTGAGTCGACTCGTTGTTGCAGTATTTCTGTAATTCTGAAGCTTTATCATAATTAATGCAAACTTTTGAGCATGTTTGATACGCTTCTTTGTTTGTTTAGCATATATCTTATCAACCGTTTATGTGGGTTGTCACTCTGGTATGTCGTACCATTGATTCCTAATTTTAACAATCACCTTCTGTGGCTATGACTGATATGTACTGTGTCAATCCCACAAGTAAGGTTTCTCGAACAGGGCATCAGCTACAAAAAGCGGTGCCATGTAACAAAGTACTTCATCTTCAAAAGGCTTAATGAAGTAGGTGAATCTGCATTGGCGAGTGATCCTTAGTTCTTGTCCATCCTTCATCCAACCAATTTTGTAAGGTTGAGGATGTGCAGTAGTGACAAGATCTATTTTCTTCACAAGATCTTCAGAAATGAAGTTCTTCTGACTACCATTATCCACAATCAAATGTAATGGATTTTTCTAAACCCATATATGTGTATGGAACAGACGTTCTCGTTCCTCCTCATCGACGATAGTTGAGGCTATCAGAGTGGTAGATGTTGAATCCAAGAGGGTCGATGATTCTGGGTTGGATTCTACCAGGGTTTTTTCAGATAAGTTAAAGGTCAACATTTTTCCCAAAAATTTCTTTTGAGCTTTACATTCTGACGTATCATGCCAGGATGAATTGTGATAATCACACCATATCCCGGTAGGAGCTTGTTTGTTGCGATCCTTCCTGTCTTTTTGGAAGTGCTTCTTATTATAATCAAGATTTAGTAGAGTCAATTGAGAATGGTTCTTTTACTTGTCTAAGTCAGCTAATGACTTCTTATCAGATGTTCGACCTGTCGGCTTGTTTGTGAAACATGTTTTTCCTTTTTGTTTAGCTTCAAGCTTGTTGGCGTAATGAAATGCATACGCAAGCATACTGATAGTCAGAAAATCCATTTCTTGCTGAATGTTCGGGGATAAATCGCTGACGTACTTCAGGACTAGAAATTTCTCTTCTTCTTGGACGCCAAGTCTAGCCATGAGTCGATAAAACTCATCACTGTAACTCTGCACAGACTCGTATTTGTATTGCCTTAGTTGTTGCCACTTCTTATACTGTTGTTCAAGATACTTGGGCGAGTAGAAATCCTTTCGGATGTACTCAAAAAAATTTACCCATGTGTTTATGGGGCCACCTTCTTTTTCCATCTTTGTCAATAAATTATCCCACCAGCAATGTATGGAGGTTGACATATTTAAGGATGCAGGGTGATCTTTTCCACTTTGGAGAGTTGATTCACAGAGTAGTATGATTCCAATTGTTGACGAATTCCGCGTTAATATTTCCTTCAAGATTTTGTATGTCCATATTCATTTGCACTTTGAAGGGGCTGATTTTATCGGAGTGGGGTCTCGTCAAGGATTCTCTCGATTTTGAAGCGAATTGCATGAGAATCTCGTTGAACTGGGAAAACATTTTGGTTTGCTGGTGAGCTAGTGATTTTTTTGTGAGTTGCTCTATCTCGTTAGTTGCATGTATATTGTCTGCTTCTTCAACCATATTTTATGAAGTCGAATATAGTGTATGCTTGTGTTGCTGAGTTTGCGAGCATTTTTGAACATGCAGTAGTTAAATAACTTTGATGGAAGTGCTTATGTAAATAAAGCTCTGAACAAGATCAATCTTTGATACCAATGATCCAGGTCATGCCCAGGTCCATACTGGGGACAACAGTTCAACTAAATAAGTCGTGCACTATTATGACGTAAGCATAAAAAGAATAAGTAAAGCAAGAACCACACTACATAGACAGAAAGTATGCACACAAAAAATATGCAAGAATTCGAACCAATTTCTATTATTATTTCTTCTCCATGAAGGTTGATTGATTGATCAATTGATTGTTGTATATTACAATAGTGTATATGTTTATATAGAATGTTGAGGTGCTTGGGTGACTACCCTATATGTTCAATTACAAGAGAAGTTATGATGGTTCGGAAGTTCAACCGCCGTAGTCGACTGGAAGACAGAGAGATAATCTGTCAATGTTTGATAGTCATTGGTGCCGACAAGGCATGCTAAGATGTTGTATGTCGAGCGTGAAACTTGTCGAGGTTGTAAAATTTGGTTTTGTCGAAGTTCAGACTTGTCGAAGCTGATGTTGAACCTGTCGAAGTCGATTGTGTCGAAGTGATAGACTTTGTCGAAGTTGGACAACATGCCAACTGTTGAGTGGATCACCTAGAACATAATCATAGTGATGACAAATAGAGGAATAGGTTGTGGAAGACCCAAACGATTGGAGGGTGCAAAAGATGTGAATGATCTTGTATCGATTATGAGGACAATGTTGTCCATAATGTATGTCATGGAGGTAGCCCAGAGGAGAGGAATTCCACATGTGGTGTAATATTATTGGTGATGATGAAGTGGAATTAGAGACTACAATAAAAGAAATAGAAAAGTAATGGTGGTCTTAACCCCGTAGATAAGAGCAATCGTGAGATAAACAATTCATGAAACAAAAGATTATATTGCATAATAACTGATCAAATCAAATGGATAAGATAAATGTTGCAAAAATATATCTTGCATTATGATAATCACTTTAGGAATTTTTATATCTATAACAACTCCAATTGGAATTTCCCTTTATGGGAAAATTAATGCACCCGTGGGCCCCACCAAATTTTGTGGACTAATTATGATTGAAACAAGTTGTTCCTTGGGTATTAGTAGTATTATGGTGTAAACAAAGGATGGAAAGTCTCTTACTCTAATCCTTGTAGGTTTACTTTTATTTCTTTAAAAATTATCTGTTTGAAGTTTTGTTGACCCTTTTATCTCTTACATGACTTGTATTTTTAGCTACTTGTATAAGTTTATTCATATCAGATTTAGTTTTTTATGTCGGCTTCCTTGTATCGAGTATACTTGCTCATATCTACTTCAGCCTTTGTGGCATAATTGATGAGTCATGTTGGCACCGCGCCATCAGGATGTGCAATTTGGAGTATTGCATTGCTATTGTGTTATAAATTCTTGATCGACGATGCTCGATGTCATTTTGGACATGTTTCATTGGATTTACCATATTTAGTTTTGTTGAATTTTGGTTGAGCTTTGATCTTTAATTATTTAAGTGTGAAAATATTGAATACTTGAATAACAAGTAATAATTCATACACATAAAAACATTCAACCATAACACGTGATGTACCCTAGGGAAAACCATCAAAACTATGAGGATGAAAATCCCTAGAAATATTCAGAGTATCATTATGATAGATAGTTGAGAATGTCTTTACAATAACAGATTGCTTTCAGCACCCTAGGTGCAAGATAAGAGAGAACAAAACACCACAGGTGTAGATGTTGATAAATAGAAAAGAGAGATCAATATGATGGACTTTGCAATGAGTTCAATACATTAAATAACTTGTCAAACCAATGCTACGCAAGAAATAGTGAATCATTGCATGGGGAATTAGCCTCCCAGGAAAACTACAATGAATTTCCTTCTTGGATAATTGTTGTGCACCTTATTTTATTCAATCGTGCATAATCAATGTGCAATGCCTTTCATCTTTTACATTACACCATGCTTAAATGACTTCATGATGAAATTTCCTTCTAACTGATTGCATGACCACATAGTTTGGATACTAACTTAAGAGTTGTAATGCAATAGCTCAAGTGTCATCATGCAAACACTTAATTAACTGAAGTGTCGCCTTTTAGTTTAATTAAAGTGTCATACTTTAGTTTAACTAAAGTATTGTCATGCAAGAAACACTTTAGTTAACTAGTTCCATTTTATTAAAACTTTTAGTTAACTAATCTTAACTGAAATCATGTTGATTGATTTACTAAAGTGACCATTGTGGGTTCTCCTTTAATTAAATGATGCATACATTGTTTCTTTAACTGAAGCTTAACAATATTTAACTAAGGCACACATTTTTACTTTAACTGAAGCTTTATCAATATTTAATTAAGGCATACATTGTTACTTTAACCAAAGCTTTTAAAAATATTATATAAGGCATACATTGCCACTTCAACTGAAGATTTTAACAATTCGAGTTCACTTAAGTCATCTCATAAGCAATTCAAATTCTCTTTGTTCTTTATGCATTTATCATTATATCTTATATTTACTACATGGTCAATATGTGATAACTTTAATTTATCTATGATATCAAATTATACTAAGAATATTTTTTGGATGTTGTGATCATATAATATTACTCTCGGACCAAATGATCATATGTTGAAGTAATTAACTCTAGAGGTGGCCAGTATCTAAAGGAGACTTAATTGAAATCGGTGACCATGGTTAGTAATACATCACACAACATTAATGCTTCAACATGCAAAGCATTACCTATATAATTGGAGGTCCACCTCAACACATGAGGATATGACTTGACATAAAAGTCCTGACCCATGTCCAACAAGAATTTTCAACATCATCACTTTGATATATCAAAGCACTCACCTCAACACATGAGGAATAACCTTTTACACTTAAGGCTTAGTCATTCTTAAGTCCAACCCAAGAATTATACTCCAAATTCTTTAGTCCAACTCAGGATCCCTACCTCAACACATGAAGCCCAATCCTAGCTACACAAGATTGGATTAGAGAATGACTCATGACATTGTATCCCATGGATCTTGTCCCCCAATACTCTTCTCCCACAACCTTATCAGATGTGTCATTTAAGACCCTCATGATCATATCCTCAAATTATCTTCGGATTTTTGTTAATTTAATTATCTTGGCCAATCTCGAACCCTCGTTAATCAACGTGATTCCAAATTGTATATCCTAGTGGTTTCATCTTGATAGCCTTCATCTCATTATTTTCACTTGATGATCTATATTTTTAGCCTATGTATAGTAATATTGATGACATTGCATTAAGCCTTTCCCAACGACAAACTAGATGGATTTATCACCTTGGGAGATTGTGATCATATTTTCTTTTAGTGTTCCTATTTCCATAATTGGATCAATGTCGTCTAACCTTCACTTATCAAATCGGGTTCAACATATCAAATCCCTATGTTATCATTGGTAAAGGATACACCCAATTAAGGGTTCTCGATGCCACTATGATCTTCCATGTTTCTCTTTCCTATTATGATTTTTCAAATTCAAGTGCATTAATGCCACTATGATCCCTCCATTCCTTTACATTCCTTCCACTTTAAAACAATCAATGACCTTCAATTTTAACCTTCAAATTCCATGGTTGACCTTATTGGCATGGTCAGCTCTGTCTCCCCTGCATCTACGATTCAGAAAAAAAAGACGGCTCTGAAACAAGTAGGCGAACCATTTTCCTAAGAGACATATCATGTTTTAGAATCAATGTCATGCTTTGGGGTCATCATTGCCATAATGAGGGTTCTCACCTTGCTTCATTGTACTCCTCTGATCCACCCATGTACTTGAATTCAAGGGTGGGAGGCTTACTAATTACAATGGTAAAACAGCTGGAATTGTTCCTAGTAGTACCTTGCTTATCAATCCATATATTGAGGCAACCCATCTCCTTCAAAAATGGTTCAATGATCATGGATTTCGCACAGCATCACCATCCTTGAGTCACAAGTACATAGGCTCTATGTCTCAAACACACCCAAATAAAACAATCTTGGACTTGCAAAGCATGTAACCCTATGATAAGGCCCTATGGCTTTTTGTACGCACTTACATCGTTGACATTAACATGGACGACTTCCACTTCGTTGCATTCGCTCTCTTTCTTGATGGCATTCAATGCATTAAAAGAACTGCACATAGAGCTTACGACTCTTGACATTGCAGAAAATGTGATGGTGAATTCACAGAATGTGACTACATGTACATTTTAAATCTTTCTGTGCAAGACCACACTGGCAAGATCAATAGGGCCACAGCTTTTGACGATGCAGCCAACCAAATCTTTGGTGTCTATGCAAAAGAGTTATTCCTCTTCGCCACTGAACCCTCAGCCATAAAGGATATCTCTCTACAATTAACTTCGTGACAATACCTTTTCACCTTATCCATGAAGTCAGAAACTTTCAATTCCACTACAAGATTGAAGACAATTGTTTTCAATCCTGAAGAGATTCCTTATGTCGGTGCATCATCCAACTTCCTGGAAGAAATACATGCACTCACAACTCAAACCCAACCTATTGCATGCCGTATCTAACCTCCCCTCCATACATTATACCCTCCCTTTATTCCAAGCACCCCTTTGTGTCACCCTCCCACATCTAACTCTTCCCTCACTCCTTTGTTCTACCTCAATATATTTGAGACATCATATCCCACAATAGACCATCCTATGTCTCCAAATTCATTCCACCTCATCTCCACCCAATTATGTTTCTTCCACTTCATCACGATCACCATCTTTCCCCCCCTTTGGCTTCCTTCATTACTTGTATATAGACTTTTATCATAATTTCCTGGCATTTTTCTTAGATCTAGAATGTACTTAGCTACTATTAATTTTGTTTTCACATGACTATATATGTTATCCTATACATTACATTGCATTTTTTTGAAGCACGACTTACATTGGTTCACATGCACTATTTTATCTATATGTGTCCATCCAACATTTCACGTTTTCTTAAATGTATACAATGCTTAGTATGTCATTTATGTGGTTTTGCTTTTTGTACTATTCTTCTTCTTTATTACTTTTCACATACATATATATGCTCCACATGCATCCACAAATGCTTTCCATCTTATTTCTTTCAACACTTTCACATTGCCTTTATTTCTATATGCACATATACATTATTATTTGTAGTTTACATTTCTTGCTTTTAATATACATGCCTCATTTTTTTCTTCCAAGCACACATTTGTAACATTTGACATCCCCATCAATGTCTCATCCATGTTCAATACAAACTCCTTCTCTTCAACAACCTATGTCGTTCGATAGTGCAAGTGAGCAAATAAATGCACGTAGAAGGATTCTTTATAGCCACACAAAGGACCACTAAAATGCGCAAATACGTCTTCTTTATCAATCTAGACATGCAAACATCAATGCTTCAATCAACCCTACCCTTGACCCATTACTTTTTCAATTTTCTCCACCTTCATTCACATCCCCCCCTCTACTTACAAACCTCAATTCTCCACCAATGCACACATCCACTACACACCCCCCCCCAGGTCCAACCACCCCGTGCAATACCCCCTTACCAGATGGTCACTTTTTCTTTCTTAACCAACTTGCTCACCTCCACCCAATGCATGTTTGCTCGATATGCAAGAAATCATATCCAAGCATGAAAACAAAGTTTTCAAATGGCAGCTATACATGCTCTCGATGTACTAAAGAGCAACATGACCACCACTTATCCACAGATAATGACATGGATCCTAGAAACCAGCCATGTGAACTTGCACGCCTAACTCAAATAGAAGAAATGTTAATTTCCCATGTCAATCCAATACTTCAAGTTACACATGCACATGGTGTCCAATACAAATACTTTGGCCATACTATTAGTTTTTCCTAAGACATCTCTACAATATCCAACTCGATTCCACGTCTCTTGTTAGACTTGGACATCCTTGTTTTTCGCAAATTCAATGTTGCAAAAAAGCCTTATGAGTTCATTGTTAGTCGTTCAAATGTCCTATTTGCATTGGAATTCAAAATTTCCAATGACCCATATTACAAGGTTGTCCACCTTAACCTGCATGCATTACATGCTTTTTCACTTCAACCCACAGATTTGTCCTCCCTTTTTCCCCATGCCACAACCCCTAGGGATGACCTCAAACTTTCCTCACCCACTAATGATGATGCGACAACTTCATTGTCATCTCCAACAAACATGCAAACCTCCTCTTTCGTTCTTTCACTCTCATATTCTCGCACTGAGACTGAAGAAATTAGGCGCTTTGCCTCTACAATCCCTAGAACCCCTACAACTTCGATTGATTGGACCCCATTATCCTTTCCCCAATAAATGGATACAATACATAAGGCCTCCTCTCAATGGCATTCCCAACCTTATTTCCCACAAGGGTTTCCATTCTAAAGAAACCACATCTTTACGAAATCAACATGCAAGAATATGCTTTGCACCTTATCCGATTCCATGATAATAGGTTTTCCCAACACCCTCGCTTCTGTTACTACTTGTACAACCTTATGATGTTCCATCAAATCTAAGCCACCACAATTGTATTTGTTAAACGTAACCTAGAAGAGGCCCTCCATGCAACCGTGTCAACCCTACGTACACAACTCCACCAAATGCCATATTCTCATGTTGTTGAGCATGCCATGCATTTTGGATCTTATGTTTGTGGAACTCGCTCATTTTGGAACAAAATACGTGGTAAACTATATGATATGATTTCCCAACTTGGTATCCCAAACTTCTTTTTACCCTCAGTGAAGCTAACACCAAATGGCATGACCTTCACATGATCATGCCTTCCCATCCTCCCACTTCATTTCCTTCGCAATTCCAATGGAGAATTCATAACATTATAACCAATCCACATACTACGTCTATATATATGCACCATAGATTCACCATCTTCCTTGAAGAGGTCCTCCAAAACACATCCCAAACAAAATATTACTAGTGCAAGTTTGTTCCTCTCACTCATTGTAACTTTTTTCCTTCTATTTTTTACATTTCCACTTTTTCCCTAATTTTTTGTTTTTTCCCTTCCTTTCTTTCTATAGGTATTAAAGAAAAAATAGAGGTTTTGCTCATATACACTGATTCCTTTGGTTGGAAGACACACCCAATATGGACATCCTTGATTGGAATGATTACCTCGCTGTGGAATATGCAAAAAAATACTTTGATGGCTTCTTAACTGCATGGGACCCCCATCCCATGCACCTTCGTGCCCCCGCATTTCATCGAGCATCTCACCAAGACCCTTGCACACTCGCATCATCCTCCATACTTGAAGGAAACCAAATTGACGACTATGAAGCCCTTGTCAATTCTGTGCAATGACACACAAAATGCAATGAAACCTCTTGTCTTTGCAAAAAAGGCACAAACCTTGTTTGTCACTATGGTTTCGCCATTGAACTACACGAAAATTCTTCTATGTTCATTGATGATTCTAGGAAAAATACCTACATCTCGGCTAGAAATGATGAACTTTTAAACATACACAACTCTTTCATGCTCTCATTATGGAGAGCTAATGTTGACTTCCAATCTGTGCACTCCCGTCATGTTCTGCTCACATACATTTTGAAGTATGCTTCAAAAGCAGAGAAAAAATCTGAAAGATACCATGACATTCTATCCTGTATTGCACATGTCGCCCCTGCTGAAGAGGGAATCTTATTGCCTATCTAAAAACTCTTATCAGAAACCGTGGTTGATCGAGACATTGGTGCGCAAGAGACCTACCATATGCTACAAAAACTTCCCTTGACACTTTCCAGTCATACATTTGTTTCTCTAAACGTTTCCTGGACCGTTTTCAAACATGTCTCATCANTAGGTAAACACAAATGCCAATGGAAGCCCCACAAAATGGAAAATATTATGTGTGTCCTTCCTCACTTTTTTGACATGCCTCCTTGTACTTCTCCTCTTTATGTCAGTTTCCGTTGGAGTGAACTCCTCCTATACAAACCATTTTGTGAATTTCCAAATGGCATTGGATTTTCAGACTTGGAAATTGTCTCTGCATGGGAATCCTTTTGTGAGAGCTACATTGCCTGACATGTTGAATGACACCCTTCATCCCCTCTAGATATTGTTGTTGAAACTCCTCCTCATCATGAAGTTCATGGTCCCTCCCCTATGGACATGTCTGAATGGGAACTCCTCTCTCAAATCCACCCTGGAAACAACCTACAACTTGATGATCTTGACATGCTTAGTCACCACAAATTTGACACCAAACACAATTGGGGCCACACACATATACCTTTACACTTGCAAGACTCAGCCATCTCATTCCTTGACTTGAACCGCTCATCGAACCAAGCACATCTACAAATTTTTTCAACTTTTGCTTCTCCTAATTGCTTTTCTCTAACGCAATGCACATGAATTCTTTGAAATTATTATGTCCCACTACAAACAACACTGCCACAAAACCATTACAAATGGTCATCTAAGGAACTACAGGCACAAAGAAATCTTACTTTATTGGGTGCTTGCAAGCTACATTCCCTTCATTGTCTACAAATAACTCAATCCCCCTTCTCCTACTTGCTCCAACTGGTGCTGCGGCATTTAACGTAAATCCCCTTACAATACATTATGGCCTTCGCATACCCATAACTACTATGTTTCCTCTTGAGGGTCAGGCCCTTGCGAGCCTCCAAGAATGACTCCTCCATATACATTTTTTCCTAATTGATGAGATGAGCTTCATTGTTCCAAAGCTCTTATCCAACATTGATTCTCTTCTTCATGAAGTGTTCCCTTTCCATCAAAATTTTCCTTTTGGAGGTTTCTCTATCATCCTCTTAGGTGACCTTGGTTAACTTCCCCCTATCAAATATATCCCCATGTATGTAGGAACATCACGTGGTAACATGCTTTGGTGTACCTTTGACACATTCATAACCCTCTCGATGATTTTTCATCAACAAGGAGACAACCCTTCTCAGATTGAATTCCAAGATATTCTCCTCAATCTTAGGAATGAAACACCAACTATTGTCAATTGTACCCTTCTGATGTCAAGGACATCCTCCTCCCTCTCACAATCCAAGAACCACGGATTTGAACAATCCACCCATTTGTTCTCAACTAACAATTTTGTTGCCTTCCGCAACAAACACATGCTTAAACAACTAAATGTCCCCATTGCATTTTGTTCAACAGAAGTTAGGAAAAAACCGTTGTTGCTAGCACCAAAATATGAACAACTATATATGACCATACTCCTTGTTGTTGGTCAACAAGTTATGCTTACGACAAACCTTTGGGTCGAGGCAGGTCTTGTTAATGGTGCTCTTGGTCAAGTTGTTTCATTCTTGTACAACATCACCGCTACTCCACCTACGCTTCCTTTGTTTGTTGTTGTTAACTTTATCAACTACAAAGGCCCACAATGGGATGCTTCCAACCCTAACTACGTCATGATCCTCCCTTTAACAAGAAGTTCTCATAGACAACTTCCCATTCGCATGCCCTGGGATTTAACAATCCACAAATCACAAGGCATGACCTTACAAAAGGCAACAATCGACATAGGAAACATTGACCGACAAGGCCTAACCTTTCTGCAGTTTTAAGAGTTAGACAACTCACTAACCTACACATAATGACGACATTTTATTTTGCTCGTTATGAACGTATGAATGATATCCCTTCTATTCAACGAAGAAAACAAGAAAATTTAATTGCCTCCAGATCAACTGCACCACATATCGCTTAACATACTTGCTGGCATATGCTTACACCCATGCATTACTTCCCACACCTCTTTCCATTTGCACACAAAATAAATAAATAAAGCACCCCCATAAAAAAAATCATTTTACTATCACTTTCCACTTTCTATAAAAAAAATACTATCCTTTTCTGCCCTCCCCCCCAAGAAAAAACCACTCATGTACTCACGGATATCTTTCAGTTTATTTCCTTCCACCATCTTAACTTTGCTTGGTTTCATCTACTTGATTCTAGCAGAACATTTCACTTACATCATTTTCTTGACTCTACAATAGAACACAAAAAAAACAACAAAAACGTTCCATTACACAAGTTTTCCATTTTTTTTCATTTCATCTATGGTTTGAATATGTTAATTCTTTTGCTACTTGCTAGCATGAAAAAAAAAAATCCTTGCACACTATTCTTCCTTTTCTTTAAAACAAAAAACCATGTATGAATGCTTTCCTTCCAACATATGATATTTACTTTCTTATGGTTTACTTATTTCTAGCTTAGAAATTCAATACTAGCATTATCTTCAATATGCAATAGAAAAAAAAACACTACAAACAATATAGCAATTCCATTACAAAAAAAAAACAGTTTGTTTATTTCATTTATATTATTTGAACTTGTTAAGATTTTAATGCTTTCCTTTTCTCACTTACTAACTCTTCGACAACAAACATGGATATGCAATACCTCAACATCCTTGCCGACTTCTGCCAACAGATCAAGGATCAACAAGCATCGCTTCAACAAATAGAAGCATGCTTCCAATCAACTTCAAACATCTCGTTGAATCTTATCCACCCCACTGTTAAGCTTCTCTCAAAATTAAGATCCTTCCTTCAACACATTATCCATATGCATGAAAGGGACACCATGTGCAAGGTGCGCAAAGACTTGCTATCATACCACCTTTATATTGCTTAATTCATAAACTGTACATGGTGTTGTCATTGCCATAAGCCCTCTTGCATTTATGACTAAAGCCTTGCACTTGCTTGCAATCCTTTTTCCCGTCCTTACAACAAACAAACCCTTCTTTTTTTCTTCCCACAAGTTCTCCACTTGCCATTTGTACCCTTCACTTGTATCTACTACCTTATCTTGAACGTGTCTTGAACCTATGCTTTAATTCAATCAATGTATTAGGCTTTGTCACACATGCCTAATGCACAAACATTGTACATATTACATGCTTCCACTACTACCACAATACATGTACATTTATTATATTTTCATGTAATGCACCTCTCTAAAGGAGATACTATATCAAACAAACAGTTCTTATAAAAATACAATTCAACACACTCTATGTACATAGAAATAGTTAACAATAAACTCAATTCTTAATCTCCGTTGTAAATTTATTCCATGTCTATATTTATGTTGTACTTCTTGGTTTCAAAGTAAATATGTTGTCCATTTTTTTACTTCTACTACAATGATATTGATCATACATTCAATTGGTTTCAACTATTATCCATATTCAATTCGTTTCAAATAAACTCCATAAGAGAGTATATGGCCTGTAAATAAATAGTTGTTGCAACAACTTGTTAGTCTTCGTGTTTCCATTTATTACTACAACTGCTTCATCTATACTTGTCGTCTTCTGTTGCCGCCAATGCAATCTTCCTGTTTTTGCATGCAAAGTATCCAACTCCAAACTAAAAGGTATTTTCCTACCTACTATTCATTTCCATGATATTTTTTCATTTTACAAACAAACAAAAAAATATTGATTCTACTCTCTTACATTACATTTATCTCATCTCAAATTCAACATCGTGGCACAAAAAAATGTTGAGATTAACAGCTATGCAT
Source organism: Pseudotsuga menziesii (assembly GCA_001517045.1). Taxonomy (NCBI): domain Eukaryota; kingdom Viridiplantae; phylum Streptophyta; class Pinopsida; order Pinales; family Pinaceae; genus Pseudotsuga; species Pseudotsuga menziesii. The sequence continues at coordinate 124,224 of LPNX010743069.1, forward strand.
CCTTTTCCATCCATTTATGAAGGTCTATATATAAGTACATGTTTTTTTTACATGTATTTTGCCTCTATTTACAGGATTCTATATTCTTTTTCATTTCCTTTATTATGCAAATTAGTTTCTTCTCTATAATCATATATCGAACTTTAAAACATGCTTTCCTATCTTCGAGTTTCCATTTCCTTTTTTAAGTGATGTGGGTTCATGCTGCAATTCCTTTCACCTCAAGGATTTCATGGTAAGATACACTGGTTAATTCACAATCTTATTTTATAAGCATTTCTTGTACATCACCCTTTCTTATTAGAATTACATATGGGATACATCACCCTTTTCATTATATGTACATATGCTCATCAAATTCAATCATATTTGAACTTCATGTTTTTTTTGGGAACTATCTTGGACTGATGGTTGTCTTGGTTTTTATGTTATTCCACTCAGGTGGAGTACACCTTGTTTCCAAATGCTTCCAGGATGTCATTCAAAGAACTGTATCATATTGTGAAGAGATCTATTTTGTAGTCCATGTATAAAATCCCAAATTGCAGGTTGGTTTTTCTTTGTCTTATTAGCTCATTTTTGGCCTTGATAATTCCTTTTTTTCAAGTTGTTTTTTGCATGGTAACCTTATCTTTTGTTTAAATACTATGCAACCTCTCTTACTAGCAGCAACAACAAGCATACCTCATCTCACAACCAAACAAGTTTCACATGAGATTATTGTGTTGGAACTTATTGTTTTGTTTCCCATTCCTACAGACCAGAGTGTCAAGGTATGGTATCATTGTTTTTTTTCATGCTTAAGTAATGTTATGTCCTTTGACATTTTCTTAATATTAAAGTCAGGTTTCTCCTCTATAACATATGGCAATATTTAAAATAGTGTTTCTTCTTTGCAGGTTGTCGTTCGATTTGTTAAGAATTTTGGCACCATGCTTCAAAACCTTTCACCTCAAGCCCTTCATGGTAAGATAAGACGGTAGCAAAACTTTCCTCTCTGCCTTAGTCCTATTGCTTCAGAGGTATGGATATTTTTCTCATCAGGTCAATACCACACCAGAAATGCTTCACGAGGGATAAATCAACAAACAATTGCAGTTCTCAATTGAAGGAATTTCTGCAATTTGTAGAGGTAACTTCCATGTATAAGATGATGTGCATTCATGTTTGTGCTATAATTGTTGTTTTATATGATTTTTATGGTATGTGCATCAAACTTTAGTACTTTTTGTTGTTTTATATGACAAGTAGTGCTAACTACTTGTCCATCCTTTGACTCCAGCACTGACCAAACTCCAACCTCAAGTTGTACACCTTCTTTGGAAAGGGTATACATGAGAAAACAAAATGTAATTAAACTAATTTACCTACCAAGATTTAACTACCTTGGTTCACTTAAGAGGAGGGAATTATAAAAGGATTTGAACCACAAAACTTGATGTATATATTTATGTGCCGCATTTAATGTTGATGCCCTAACAAGATTGTTATCAATTTCATCAAAACTCAACTTATAGGTTTGTTGAAATCTTCCCTGAAAAATATAATTACTTTCGGTGACAGGTTCCTACTCTTGTAAGGATTCATTCTTTTATAATGGATTCCAAGGATTCCTTTCTCCAATAAACACACCCGTGCTGCTTCCTACTTCACAAAATAGACCAGACTTTGGGAAACTACCTCATTTTTGTTGCAAATGACTTTTCCTATCTGCCATTTTCACTATTGTGATTTAGGATAGTGATTTAGAAATGTTTATCGATCATTATGGATATAGGATTTCACAGGATATAGGATTTCACAAATAAAAAAGAAGAGGCAAATTCTACCATTAAATAACTATAATGTCCCATTGGAAATCATTCAAACCAGCAGAGCCCAAAAGCTGGTTAGATGAAATCAACAATGTTGATCCGTAAATGGATGTGTCTGCTTTCAGCATGGCTGCCTCTGTAGTGGTTGATCAACATCAAACTGGAAGTGCATGCCAACAAAGTTGACCATCCAAAAAGACGATTATAATGTTTCAAGAAAAATCAATGAAAGTGCTACTTGACTAAATAATTTGTGGAACTCTTTAGATTCCAAAACCATTTTGAGAAATGGTATATAAAATATTTAAAAGTATCTGAATGTGGAGAAGAAAAATATGAATTCTAAGAACCATTTGTTTGAAAAAATAAGAAACGAGAATTTACCTATTTAAATACTGGTACCACATCTTTCCCAATAGTTTTCTATCAACCTGTGTAACAAACAATAAGTAGAATTAGAAGGGATATACATTAAAAATACCATAATTTTGTATTTGAAACCCTCAAATGAATGAAAATTAACTTTGTGCATCCTAGAGATCGAAACTTTTCCATGAAAATAGAATCTCAAAGGAAACATTAACGATTACAAATCTTGAACAAGAATTGTAAAGTCGAGTATCAGTTCAGGGAGAGAATTGAGCCAAAAGGTGAGCCAGGCCTGAGGGAGTACCTCTGGCAATAATAGTCATAGAACCTTGTGGACCAAGCAAACTTCAACAACACGTTAGGGTGTACCTCTGGGAATAGCAATCGTAGGACCTCATGAACCAAGCAAACTTTAACAACACGTTAAACCTAGATGTGTTAATATTTTATTTAAAAATTAACTTACAATTTTTTGAAAACGTGTGACATGTTTTTAAAATTTGTTGTGGTTTTCAAGAATCTTTTAACCTTGGTGTTCTTGATGTGTAGTTAAATTGTCTATTAAATCATTTACTGTCCTATAGTTTTTTATCAATATGCCAGAATCTGCAACTGTTGCCAATTTGAAGGTAAGATTTTGCTCTGTCGATTACTTAGAAGTTGGATTCTTTTTCCTCAAGGATTTATATTTTTTTTGTTACCTGAAGAGTTTGGATGCTTGCTTCATCTGCATCCATGGAACCAAATTATATTAGCAAAGAGAGGAATTTTGTGTTTAATTTTTCCAACCACCCTACAGACATTCTAATAAGTGACTGACTTGATTAGTTATTTTTTCCCACAATTTCATACATTGTCCAAAAGAAAGGGCAGTGATGGAGGAAGCTATGAATATTCTTGGAGATGGATTGCAAGTTTGTGTTCTTCTTCAAGGAAACAAGGTATCTGATGAGAGTTATACTCTAGATCAATTAGGTATAGCACATAGTGGGAAGTTGGATTCCGTGGGATTTATGTTAGAACCAAATCCAATGCCAGCTTCTCAGGCATGTGCCAAGGATCCACTTTTTGTGCTCTCTCGTGTTGTGACACAACCTTTCCCAAGGTAAAAGCTATTAATTTTATTATATTAAAGTTACATGGAACTTTTGCATGTCCATTTTGAGATCTTTAGCCGATTTCAAAAGGGAATTTCGACATTAGAAACAATCCTAAACTAATATTATTAGACTAGATTTATAAAGTCTTTCATGGATATCAATTTGCAGGTACCCAATAGGGTCTGCTTCAGGGCAGACAACTGTTGCTAAAGGTAATAGAAGTGTTATGAAAATTTGGTCTAATAAGATAAACAGGACTACAGGGGCAGAAGTGGCAGTTCAAACAGGTGTCATTCTTCTAGACAACTTTTTTGTTTGGTGATTTGTTCACAAAATTGAGTGAAAGTTAACCATTGATTTCAATCTCAGACTAATTTTATTTTTTATGTCCAGCTGGTAGAACACAAGATTAAACGAACCAGTGTGCACAAACTGAATATGAAGAAATAAATGATTTTCCACACATGCACGCTGGGTCCAATCCAAGGGCCCTTATTGTGCATCCAATTGTAGGACCTGAAACTGCATAGGGATTGGCCTTAATACCCTTGAACCATAATTCTCAGGGCTCTGAGATTAGTAAGGGTTGAATCTGGAGACTATTTAGTGTTGCTGAGATAGAGGCTCTTGTACATGCAATGGAAAATCTTGGAACTGGAAGGTATGTTGCTCTACATGCACTGTATAGAAGAAAAAATATCAATTCCTATGGAGTCAAGATATATATGTGTATGCATTTTCCTTGTATTTTCCTTGTCTCATGCATCCCTTTTCACTCTTTGAAGGTGGTGTGATGTTAAGCTACATGCATTTGAACAAGCAAAGCACTGAATCTATGTTGATTCGAAGGTATAGTCATTTCTCTACCTTTGAAGTCCTCAAATATTAGGTTATCGGGTCAAGTGTCAATGTTGTATATGCTTAAGATCATGTCCAAACCACCGCAATGCTAGACTAAACTTCTTCTAGGTGACAGGTGGACCTCAATTCAACACTTCGTTTTTTGTCCACATATAGAATGCTATTATAATTTAGCAGTATGTTGTTTTGCACCTTTTGATGGACTGCATGACATTACCATGATTTGCTCTTCACAATTTACTGTAAACTCATTATTAAGGTGACCCTTTTTCCCTCTTTATTTCCTCGCCTTAGGAAGATAGTCCATGTGTTTTTCAGAGATTTGTTTTTATCAATCTCTTGATGCCTAATAGGATTGTTATCATTTTCATCAAAACTCAACTTATAGGTTTGCTAACATCTTCCCTGAAAAATATAATTACTTTCAGTGATAGGTTCCTATTCTTGTAAGGTTCTTGTATACATCCAAGCAACTTTTATACCAATATATTTTTGCTTTTGTTATTTGCCTTTTTGTGATCAGTAAATAATGATTTTAGTTACAATCCCATCTTTGACCTCATCAAAACCTGTACGATTCTACAACATGCATTCTACAATGTGCTCCATCATATTATGTAACAACAATTACTAACTGCACTTATTCCTCAATGCAATCTTATAAACTGAAATTCTTAAATTAAGTTGCTATATTTTGATATGTTAATTTAAAGAATCCATTTAATCTTAGCTACAAGTTAATCCTTCAATGCTCTTCAAATTTGATCATGTATCTAAATTTCATTATACTTTGTCAATTTTTGAAGGGTCTGAATGTGATGGTAATGTTGTTCATAGTCTAAATTTCATTGTACTTTGGCATTATAGGTTTGATTTGAATGCTTGTTCATGGTTTAATTGTTTGGTTTTACCCATAGGTAATGGTGGCTACTCCAAGGAGTCTAATTGTGCAACCTATTCATAATTGTTGTTGCTACTCGAATTTTCTCCAGCAATTAAAACTCGAACAACTCATTAACATGCCAAATAGATACACACATCCCTCTGCATGGATTCATGTGGAAAAATCCTCAGTTCTTGGTTTTCCTCTGTATCAACAATCATAATACCCAAAGTTGGAATTCAAATAATTGATGCACAACATCACAGGTATGGGTGGTGATATGGCATACTTTACTATCGCTTAATAACCAATATAGGTAAAAATCGACAAGGTCTAATAAAAGTTGTCAAACCCAAGCTATCAATAAATGTAATTTTCCAAATTAAATTTAGTTTCTGAACTCTAAAGAATATATGTTACTTCATTGTACTTGTCTTTATATGCATACGTTTATTCTAGTTCAGCTGTAGCAGTTTGTTTTTTATTCAATTTGCGGGAGCATGTTTCTGTATTCAGTAACATGCCTATATTGAGCAATTGGGTTTTATGCTAACTAGGTTTTTCCTTGTGAGAGTACTTACAAACTATGCTCACACATTTCGTATTGCATTTCTTCTCAAATTTGATAGGATTTCTTTCTCTGCGGGTATCAAAAAAAAATGCAACTCCTTTCAGGTTAGTATGATAATCTTATTAAAGACCATGATTGTTATATTCACATTTGAAGTGTCTTTTGTAAAATGTGTTTTATCTCCAATCAACTATGCATATCTATCTGTAAATCAGATGCAACATTTTTTCAAAGCATAGAATTCAAAAACAACTTTACACTCTGAAAAAAGGGAAAGGGTCACTTCCATTTCAGAGAGAAAGGATATAATGCTCATTTTGCAACACCATATATCGCAACTGGCCAAATATGTTTGCAACACCATGTTTGAATACATGTGTTTTTATCAAACATGTCTTTCCTTCTTTATAGTTACAACAACACATCGGAGTCTTCTCTTGATGAGATAAATTTCTGCCATGCCATCGCATGTTTGTTGTAAAGCCCATGCCAAACTGTAATGTGATGTTAATTTGAAAGCCCTATTTTCTATTTTGTAAAAGTGTTGAGTTCAGTAAACTTGTTATCTATTGTGAGTTGGAATATTCTCTATCTTTTGATAAATTGAAGTGTTCCATTTTGTTGTGGTATTAATTGCAGTCTTGCACTACCTCATTTTAATATTACATTTTGTGTCTTCGTTTACCCTCTAATAACCACCTTATATGTGTATTATTGCACCTTCTTGGGGCAATTGCTAGTATTAAATATTCCCTAATATTGTTCATTACTTTTAGCATCAAAACCAAATTTAGTGCCAAACCTTCTGATATACCTGCTATCATACCTTACCTTAATTAAAATTTGGCCACTCATATTCTTTTATTATGTCCCCAGCGAGGGACATATATATTTGGTGAAGTTGGATTAGTTTTTTTTTAAATTTTAAAACATACATTTGTGTTTAAAATGTTTTTTATTTGTATTATTATTATTTTTTTTAAATTGTTATTTTGTCATTTGGTTATTGGCTAGAAGTAGCTGAACTCATGATCTCGGGTCGGGAATCTACTTCAGGCATAGGCGGCGGGCTCACGTCAGCAACAATAACTTGGTTTTTTCGGAGTGAGTGGGAAGATGTGTAACGTGTTCAAGTCCTCTGTTGACCAATAACTACTACCACATTACTGTATTTACATTTAATAGGCCATGCCATAATGCCTTATAGTAATTTGGTATTTATTGCAATGAACCGAATTAAATTCATGGGACAAGAGATGAAGATCAGAACACGGAGGATAAGATTCCCTGACCCTCACCTCTTAAATCAAAGTAGCTTTTACAACAGATTCCACTGTCCACTTCATTGCTCTCCTGAATTTACCAATCAAGAAACCCTATCAGCTATTTTGACAGTGACGTCTACATGAATGTTCTTAAATATCAATTACAATGGAAACTGGGACATCTGCAACATGAAGTTAAGTCAATTCAGATCACAACTACTCATGGAACCCCTACAACTACAATGACAACTAAGGTCTCTTGGATTTTTATTAATGGCATTTTTTGAACTATCATTCGAATTCATGGTACCTTTAATAACTCACCAAACCATTCAACTACTTCTACACTCTACATTCATCTTTGAAGCACCACTCTCCAACGATTATTTTAAACAGGAAAACATAGAATACAGACCTGCAAAATTCACCATCAATGGCAGCCGAGCATCAAAATTCACCATCAATGGAAGCCTCCTGGAAGCTTGAATTCATCGCGACTAATCTCATCTTAGTGTGTTTTTGCTTAATCTCAAGTTCAGAGGTGGTTCAAGGTCAAGTCACACCATAGTTTCCTGCATCAATTGTGTTAGGAGATTCTACTCTTGACACTGGCAACAAAAATAACATCAATACACCGATGAAGTGCAACTTCCCGCCTTACAGCAGAGATTTTCCTTGTGGGATACCTACTGGACGCTACTCTAATGGAAAGCTTAATTCAGATTTCTTGGGTATAACCTCCAAATACTCAACATTTATATTTCTATATACATTCCAAGGATTGAATAATTTTTCTCAGTCTCATTTCTGTATATTTTGAACTGTAGCTTCAGCCTTGGGTATCAAAGAAACAATCCCTGCATACCTCGATCCACAACTGACGTTGGATGATTTAATCACCGGAGTCACATCCGCCTCAACTGGCTCTAGCTACGACAACACTACTTCAGAGAGTGGAGTAAGTAAAAATCCATGGCACACGCTCTACTATCTCTCTTTCATAGCGATCCTTGTTCATCTACAATTTTCACAATGTTCTATACACTCATTCTTCTACATATCCTTCAATTTGTTTATTGATATCTATCAACTTTTCGAATAAGTATTGTTATCATGGCTGCTGAGTACCAGGCCCGCAGCCACACCCAAACATAGGATGTTCATCATAATCTGAATCAGAAGGCGGGTCTGATGGATAAAATCGAAGAGAAGATTCCAAGAGGCCAGACTCATACCCAGACTGGTCATACCAACCAGACTGCTCATTCTAATCCAACTCAGAAGCCGGGGCTAGTGGATAAATTCAAAGGGATGCTTCCAAGAAGACAGGCTCAAACTGGTTATTCCAGTTCAACTCAAAAACCTAGGCTAGTGAATATAATCAAAGCGAATATTCCCAGACTCCATGACAAGTAAGTAATGAGGAAAGGCGAAGGGCAAGAGGAAGAGCAAAAGCATGAGCACTGAGCAGTAATGAGGCTTTGGCCATCATAGAGTCGTTTTTCCCTTCAGAATTGGCTGATAATAAGCATCATGCATTTTAAATAGTGTGTGTTAGAATACACAGGTACGATATGAATCTCACATGATTCGCATGCCATGTGTTGTATAGTAGTTGCAGTTCTTGTGTTTAGTTTCTCGAGAGATTTGCAGTTGTGTTCAGTTTTATGTGGTCGTTTGATTTGTTTTAATATCTTTAAAAACTTCAATATTTCTAACCTGCTCTGTGTATTGATGGAGTTTTATCTATTAAGAAACATGTAAAAAACCAACATGAGGATGTTTATTCCCGGTGTTCATTGTTTATACTCTTGCATGCTTACTTACTTGGTTGGTTTCCTGTACTAAAAGTGATGGCATTCTACATGTTTTTGTAGAATGTAATAAGTTTTGAGCAACAAATACAATATCTGAGGGAATACCCGTCGTGATTATGAGGTATTGTAGGACCGCAAGAAGCTTCCAGAATTATTAGCGAGTCCCTGTATTACATTGGTACGGGAAATGCTGATTTCGGCGTCAGTTATTTCAATTTCAACCCTCGAAACCTTTGATTTAACCGTGCAGCTCAGTTTACTATCTCCTAGTATGTATATTATCTCATTAGTCTTGGTTCTAAATATATACAGGTTACAACCTTGTTGTTCAAGATTAAACACCCTTCAACTAGGGTCTGGGGTTACCAACTTACTACTAAAATTGCAGACAATCATCTTTACCAGAGAATAGAAAGGGAATAGGAATAAATTCTTGACTTACTCGATTACCGACGGTTGGTCCAAGCTTGATCTTCTCCCACTCCTCTTCTCTCCAAGGCTTCCAGAGATGCACCTGTTTCACCTGTAAAGAGCAAACTCTCCAAGTAATATCTCATGCATGTATATATAAGAGGTTAGATAAACAATATATCAAATATATAATCAAATACATTTATTAACCATGATACATGAAAAATACTCAGCACAATGTTGGAAGAAGAATTCTCTTTATTAACAATCAGTGAATGAGATAAGAGTACAACCCAGCTTTTGAGACAAGGACTCCTCTACAACCAAAGGACTCTGATTTCTTCTGCTCCAAGACTTCTGAAGATATACCCCCAGCATAACTTTTCTCTCCAATCTGGATTGATTAATACCCTCCCCAAGGCCTCTATTTATACTTTGGGAAATAAAGTGATTTCGAAGGTTGGGGTGGTTGAAACAGTTGGGATAGTTGATGATTAGGGCCCAACTAATCTCAATTAATCGCATTTTATATTTTTTAAGGTCAAACTAAGGTGTACGCGACTATTGATATAGGCAACCTGCGTATGACACATGAGTTTCTCAAAGGAAACCCGTGTACGTTGATGTATGCGGGTTGCAATGCAGATAGTCACGTATAGTACACGAGTTGCAATGGAGATAGTCGCGTGCGCAACTCAACACTTAGAAAAATTATAAAGCAAGCTGGTTTTAAGGGTAAATGCATCCCAAGTCATGCCCATCTATAATGTTTTGGCAAACTTCAATCCTAATGTGTCCTTTTGTGTACCAACATAAAGAATGTCAGCACTCGGACGAAGAAGTGCCATTTGGGTTGATAACAGTTGCCCCCTAAAGTGTGAGGTCAGAGGGAAATGATGGCCGAAATACATTATAATCATTATCTTGGAGAACTCACAATTCCAATGGAGCAGAGGAAGTACCTGAAACAAATACATAGTAATGTCATATACAAAGTCATATCTGAGGATGCCATGTTCAATATACTGGAACACTATCTCCTTCACAATATTTGAGTACATCATATGATATGGGTTCAATACCATGTATATTACAAAGGTGGATCGAAGCCACAATATACAATAATGATGAGTCTTCAAAGATCTAGAAACTGTGTATGTGAACACAACATAATCTTGCGCAACTTAGGCCATAGATATGAACCTAAGGTCTTCGTAAAAAATACAAAAGAACTAGTACAATCCGAGCCATGTGAATAGATGTTTTTGAAGTCGAACATGGATAGGATTCAATAGAATGTTAACCAATAGGTGATAATCGACAACTGAAGCAAAGGAATTCACCAATAATGAAAGTGAATCCTAAGGTACCATTGTCAAAAAATCTAGGTCTTCGTCATCAAGAAGTGCTGATGAGAAACCATACTGTGATGAGGAAGGAAATGGATCCTCCAACAGATCACAAGAATGACTAGGAACTAGATAAAGGAAGGGATACACAAGTAATAATAGATAGTACAATGATGGAATTAGGATATAGATCAGATGTAGGGCTAAATCCTTGAACAGTGATCATGACATAGAGATGACCCAAGGCAATGTTGATGTATTTGTAACTTCAGAATGTATTCACTTGTATACTTCATGTATTGTACCCCGATGTTTATTCCGGGAAGTATCTGTAATGTAGATGAGTCATGTCATGCCCCGATGTTCCCATCGGGAGGTTCTATAATGTAAACAAGTCATGTCAAGTCATTGTCGGTAACCCTCCTATTGTTCAAGGGTTAAAGTCCCCGTAGTTGTGGGGCCCTAGGTTTATTAGACTCTCCTAGAGAAGTTGGCCCTAGTGAGTTATTGTCAAGTTGGGAATTAGTATAAATAGAGAGTGAGCCTCTCTATTTAACACACACTCACTCACACTCAGTTGTAGCGCATAACTGAGAGAGAAGAAGTGGTTGGGACAAGAAAGAGAGAGACTACTGTTGTCGGGAGATCATCTTACTGTTTTTTGGGGCTGATTCTATCTCGGAGGAAGTTGTGTGGTTTTCTCCTTTATGGTTTCCCTGAGGAAAATATTTGTGTTCATTGTCTCATGTGTTTGATTGCTATGCTTGTTATTCTCTCAGATAAGATCCTAAGTTAATGCTAGCTTAAATGATAAAAATATAACATGGTATAAGAGCTAACCTGAGAAGAATACACTGTGCAGCTGTGGAAACTAGGGATTCCTACTTTTTGGATCTCTCTCCACAAATTTTCAGCAAAAGAAGGTTGGGATGACTCTCCTCTCCGGGGCACATCTTTCTATCGAAGCAGAATCTGATTCTGAGCATTTTTAGTTTTTGACTCGACACTACTGCCGAAAATTAGGGCTTTCCACAAAAGTGGAATTTTTTAGTGAGCCTAGGACTGGATTGATCTCCTCCTCAAAATTGAAGTTTAGAGATCAAGATCAAATATTTTGGTTGGACAGAACTCCAAGAAAGTCAAACCCTAATCTTCCCCTGAACCTGCTCTATAGAAATTCAGCTCTAGATCCAGATCCGACATCTTAAACTGGTAAGACCTAAATATTTTGTATTTCCATTTGAGGTTCTTAGTTAAGATGTCTCATCATACCAAGCTTGATGAAAATCTTGAGTGATCTGATAACTTTCGAGCTTGGAAGTATAGGATCTCCCTAGTCTTGGAAGAAAATGAGTTGGACTCCTACATCAATGAGGAGGTTCCAGTTCCAAAGGGAGATGGGGCTAAGGCCTTACACAAGAAGAAATTGGTCATGGCTAAGAGGATTATTTCTGATTCAATCAAGGATCATCTCATACCACAGGTGTCCTCCCTAAAGACGCCTAAAGCTATGCTTGATTCCCTGACCGAACTGTTTGAAGGAAAGAACATAAACCAGAAGATGACCTTGAGGAACCAATTGAAGAATGTGAAGATCTAGAATGCGGAGACCATACAATCATACTTCACAAGGGTCTCCCAGATCAAAAAATAACTTGAAGCAGTGGATGAAGAAGTGGAGAATGCAGATATTGTAATGACCACCTTGAATGGTCTCCCTAGAACATGGGATTCTTTCATTCAAGGGATCTATGCCAGAAAGAAGCTAGTCAAGTTTAGCAGAATATGGGAAGAATTCTCTCAAGAAGAAGCTTAGATAGCAGCTCGAGAAGAAAATATGGGAAGTGAAGATCAAGATCTCATAGTACAATCCAAGAAAACCAGAACTAGCCACCACACAGGTAAGCACTCTCACCAGAAGAGTAACTTTAGAAATCCTAGAGATATGTCTAAGTACATTTGCTATACATGTGATGAAAGAGGACACTTTGCAAGAGATTGTCTTAGAAACAAAAGTAGCTCTCACAAGAAGAAGGGAAACAAGAGAAGACATCATGCTTATGATGCAAAGGATGATGAACCTTCCACAAAGAGAACCAGATAATACAGTGATGAAGAATATGTTCTGATGTCCACTCTCATGAGAACTATCACACATGGTAGAAATGATTGGCTTATAGATAGTGGTGCTTCCAAACATATGACAGGATTCAAGGAATCCTTTGTGAAACTATCTGAACATGAATCACCTCACAAGGTGAAACTTGGAGATGACCACCAATATCCAATAAAAGGTAGTGGTGAATCCTCATATAAGCTAGACTCTGGAAATTCTATCAAGATGAAAGATGTATTGTTTGTACCTAGACTAAAGAAGAACCTCCTCTCCATATCTGCATTGGATGCAAAAGGAATGAGGGTTGCATTTGTATATGGCCAAGTTCTCATGTGGCCAAAGGGAAAGTCTATTGATGATGAAGTAGTGATTGGGGAACAAGAAGGAGGACTATACAAATTGAAGGTCCAACCAAAACAAGCCTTGGTCCATGACTTAGTAGAACCAAATGAGCTTTGGCATAGAAGGCTTGCACATGTGCATTACAGAGCACTACCACTTGCAAGCAAAGTTGTTGAAGGTTTCCCAGAAATGTAGACAAAACATGAAGGTGTATGCAAAGGATGTGCGAAAGGGAAGAACACAAAGAAGACATTTTCAAGTAGCGAGAGCAAAGCAAAAGGAATCTTGGAAATCATCCACTACGATGTATGCGGTCCAATGTCATCCAATTCATTAAGCGGGTATGTATACTATGTATCTTTTATTGATGATTTTTCTAGAAAGACATGGATATACTTTATGAAGAACAAAGATGAAGTATTCAACAAGTTCAATGAATTCAAAGCCTTGATTAAGAACCACATTGAAAAGAAGATCAAGACCTTTCGATCAGATAATGGCAGAGAATTCACATCAAATGAATTCAAAGAGCTATGCAAAGACTCAGGGATTAAGAGGGAGTTATCCACTCCATATAATCCACAATAGAATGGGATTGCAAAAATAAAGAATAGAACGATCATGGAAGCAGCAAGGGCCATGCTTCATGATCAAGATCTTCCCATGCATATATGGGAAGAAGCTGCCAGAACAGTGGTATATGTACAGAACCGTACTCCACACAGAGTACTCGATAACAAGACACCTGAAGAAGTCTTCTTCGGCAAGAAACCAGAAGTCAGCCATCTCAGAACCCGGTGTTCCATGACAAGTCGAAGCATATTGAGATCAAGTATCACTATATCAGGGATATGGTGTAGAGAGGAGCAGTGAAACTCCAGCATGTTGCGATGGATAAACAGATAGCTGATGTGTTGACGAAACCATTGGCTAGAGTGAAGTTTGAGTACTTCAGAGAGAAGCTTAGTGTTCTCCAGATCAAGGTTCCCTCCAAGGGGAAATGATGATTCCATGAGCCATTCTGACATGGTGAGAGGATTAGGTTCCTTCCATGGTCAGATGTAAGGGCTGATCCATTCTTTCATGGTGAGAGGATTGGTTCCTTCCATGTCATATGTGAGTGCTGATCCTTTCTGATGTGACTGTAGGATTGGTTCCTACATGAACAAATATAAGTGTTGAATGTCATTCTTGGAATGGAGGCACCTGGTTAGGTACCAGGAATACTCATCTTGGTGTTGAGATGCCATTCTCTGAGAGAATGGAGGCACCTGGTCAATTACTAGGAATCCTCAGTCTGGGACTGAGAGCCATTCTGGCGTGATGTCTTTACACATGGTCAGATCTAAGTGCAGTGTCCTTCTGATGCGATGTGTTCACACATGGTCGGATGTAAGTGTAGTGCCCTTCCGATGTGGTGTGTTTGCACATGGTCAAATGTAAGTGTAGATCCCTTTCGATGTGGTGTGTTTGCACATGGTCGGATGTAAGTGCAGAGCCCTTTCGATGCGGTGTGTTCACACATGGTCAGATATAAGTGCTAAGCCATTCTAGCGCGATGTGTTTACACATGGTCAGATGTGAGTGCTAGGCCTTTCTAACAAGATGAGGTCAAATGTGAGTGTTGGGCATGCCTTTTTGACAAGATGAGGTTAGATGTAAGTGTTGGGTGGGCCATTCTAACTTAGGGTTAGATATAAGCACTAAAGAAGACCTACATGGAGGCTAGGCCTACAACTAGCATGAAAAAGGGATGGCTCTGTAGAACTTTTGGTGACAAGAAGAATCAAGAGATACCACCATTTTGAGATAGCACCGATGACGATGATATAGACTTGATGATGATCCAAATCAAGTAATGATCCAGACTTGATGATGATACAGTGATGATGATCCAGCAGTGATGATCCAGATCAAGTGATGATCCAGATCCCGTGATGAAGAAGACTTGAAGATGAAGATGACTTGAATATGAAGACAACTTGAAGATGAAGATGACTTGAAGATGAAGATGATGAGATGATCCAGTTGATACAGAGAAGAAGACTAGTGGTGAAAATTGTGTCGAGAGAATACCTTCATTGTTAAGAGGGAGTGTTGATGTATTTGTAACTTTAGAATGTATTCACTTGTATATTTCATGTATTGTACCCTGATGTTTATTCCAGGAAGTATCTGTAATGTAATTGAGTCATGTCATGCCCCGATGTTCCCATCGGGAGGTTCTATAATGTAAACAAGTCATGTCAAGTCATTGTGGGTAACCCTCCTATAGTTCAAGGGTTACATTCCTCGTAGTTGTGGGGCCTTAGGGTTATTAGACTCTCCTATAGAAGTCAGCCCTAGTGAGTTATTTTCAAGTCAAGAATTAGTATAAATAGAGAGTGAGCCTATCTATTTAACACACACTCACTCACACTCAGTTGTAGTGCATAACTAAGAGAGAAGAAGTTGTTGGGACAAGAGAGAGAGAGACTATTGCCGTCGAGAGATCATCTTACTGTTTTTTGGGGGCTTTGCTTTTGGTGCTTATTCTATCTCTGAGGAAGTTGCAGGGTTTTCTCCTTTATGGTTTCCCCGAGGAAAATATTTGTGTTCATTTTCTCATGTGTTTGATTCTTGTGCATGTTATTCTCTCAGATAAGATCCTAAGTTAATGCTAGCTTAAATGATAAAAATCTAACAGGTAGCTTTTAACTTTGCAGATAATACAACTAGACTTATCTGTCATGTAGGAGACATGATCAGATTCCCTAGGTATAATGGACAAGAAAAGGAGTAAGAAACTCAAAATGATAGCTGAAATGAAAGTAAACACTAGGACATGAGTATCGAAAAAAAGAGAGTGCTGTGTTCAAGGAAGACATCCTGCCATCGAATGAGAATCAAAAGAAAAATTCTTCCTTATCTTTCCTACTAAATTTTAACAAGTCCAGGAAAGTCAACTCAAGTCTCTCTTCATTTTTTGACAAGCTTGAAGAGAAGAGGGAATAATGCTTGATAGTGCACTGATTCGTGGATTTTATGAGCCTGAACTAGTACATGCTCACTTGGTGTTTTCATGTTTAGAGAGTCCGAAAACTCCAAAGAAGACTCTAGGCGGGGTCCTTTTTCATCCAATTTAGTCTCCTGAGGCCGAAAAGGTATAAAACATACCAAAAAAGGACTCTCTTACCTTCTGTAGAAGAAAAGGTGAACCTTTTTCGTACTTAGTCAGGGAGGTCTGAAAAAGGCTAAATTACCACCTACCCAACGCTCCTTCGAGAGCAACATATAGCTTGAGTTTTACGAGTGTGAAGGAAATCAAGATCACTCAGAAAGATCCATTTGAGTACGAGGAATGGGGCTTACAACAATAAACTCGATGTTTTGTTCTTGGTGTTTAACGAGCATGACAAAGACATGAAGTACACTCAGAATCGTTTTCATGTTTAGGTCCAAAGCACGAAAAAGAGAAAACTGAGCTCATACTGGGTGTTCCTTTTCCATAAATTTAGTCGCTCAAGTCCGAAAAAGTGATAAACCTATACCTGAGAATACTCTTCTCAATTCCACAAAAGAGAGTGATCCTTTCTTGTATTATTCCACATGGTCCGAGAAAGAGATAACCTACCACCAATGTCGATGCCCATTGACATATTCTTAACGAGCTTGAATGGACAAGTTTACTCGGCAGTCAAGTCTATTTTGAGGAGTTAGACCTGGGCCTAAAGAAACTCCATAAGGGTGGGGAGTCTTATAAAAGGATAGCTTGTAAAAAGAGACCAAAATGAGGCTCAATTTGGCGTGAAAAATAGCTAAGGAGATTCCCCTGAACCTATGACAAATGCAGCATGAGTATCAAAAGAAAAAAAAAAGGGTTCTAATCGAGGATACTCATGTGAGGAAAGTCCTATCCACGGAAGAAAAATGGCAGAAACAAGGTACTAATGGTTAAAAACACCATAGTCCGTGGTCAAAGTGGTAATTCTAGGATTAAGATGGATTAGGTAGGAATGCAAAATGCATGTGAATGACCAAAATCCTATCCTATATGATCGAAAAACAACTTTAAACGACCTTAGACCTGTCACATTGAAGAAAAATATATGGTATTAGTTTGATTTTATATAAAAAATATGAACTATTGGTAAAAACCCACTTTTAAAATAATATTTCTATAAATAGTTCAAAATAGAAATCAAAACTCACCATTTGACTTTTTACCCAAAATAGACAAGTTTTACCTCTACCTTTGATTGCTCGTTGCGGACAACTCGGTGGACAATTCTCGAAACTGCAAGTTCCAGGTAAAACTACACTCCATGCTCTTTCATTTGATCTAAGAAAATTTCAATTTTTGGCTAAAATTTGATTTTTTCCACCATCCTCAAAGCAGCCACACTGTGTATGCGGGTATGGTATATCAACAGTCACATACACATGTTCTATACGTGGGTTTCCCAAAGGCAAGTCGCGTACAATACGCAACTTTTCCAAAGGACAGTCACGTACACTGTGCGAGGTAGGAAAAAGCTATGTAGGGCAAAAAAAACAAAATTTTTATATGAATTTAATGTTTGATAAATGGCTTGTTATCATATTTAAATATGGTGCTTGAGTGGAGGGAGAGGGAGCATGAAGACATGGACCAAGAAGCTCTACGAGATGCCCCCACGGTAAATGCTTTGTAGCAAAGTGGGTTGCTAAAATTCTTCTGTACCTCACCTATGCGATCAAATGTCCGCCTATTAGAGTTTTTGATAAACTATTGGGATGATGATCTTGGTATGTTTGACCTACAAGGTGAGCTTCTAGAGATTACCTCAGAAGATGTCTATTTTATCTCTGATTTGTCACGACAGGGAGCTCCAGTTAACTTGGAAGGTACTGGTAGAGGCGGTGACCTTCTAAGTGTGCAGAACTACATAGATATATACTGTGGGCTTGGTACTCAAAAGAGGGGTAGATGCATCCCTATTGCTCATATTCGTAGCTTGTCATTACAAGTGTTGGTGAGTACTATAGTGAGGGTTGCAGGGTCATCATCACTTCACCTTGCAACTCGAAACCAAATGAGACTTGCAGTGGACGGTCTACAGGGAGCCCTATATGACTGGTGTTCGGGAATAATCCCGATAATGAGGAAACAGCTCTCTGACTGTAAAAGAGGCTGATAGAAAAACTTTGGTTATTCTAGCATAATGGTGGCCTTTTTCTTTAAGAGTGTGCCAGGTTTGAGTCCTGCAGTACCACTACCAGTTCGTTCTCCCCGTCAGCCTAGACTGAGTAGGTGGGGAGAAATCTTCCTTCGCTAGGGAGGCATTAGATCGGTTCAGAGTGTATATGAGGATGACTTATACCTATGGTGAGAGCAACAAGTACCAGCACTGGAATAGTTTCCATATGCTGGAATAGATTTTCTAGGTGACACCGACCTTGTCCTCCCTCCTGGAGGAGCATGGGGAGCGTTAGGTATTTTTTTTTTCAAGTTTATAAGTTTTTATGAATTTTAGTCATAAAGATATATACATATGTATAAGAGTTTTTAATCCTTTAAAATGTTAAAAATGTAGATACTGGACCAGTCCACCCTGCTGGGTATCCACATATGTATGTGCGTCCTGTGGTGGGAGAAGACCATGGTTTGATTAGGGTTCTTGAGGGAAAGTTAGCCAGGTTTACCCAAAGGGTACCTACTTTATGTATTGAGCATATCCATACCGCTACGCGGGAGCTAGTGGTTGGTATACCACCTATCTGGATATGCCTTATGAGGAGGGTAGCTAGAGCAGTACTTGTGTACATCGATGTCGTTTAGGATGCTGCTGCTGAGGAAGCTGAAGAATCCTGAGAGCAGGGTGATCAGGATGATCAAGGGGACCAGGGTGGTCCAAGTGACCATGGTGGATATGATGACCAGGGTGCTCAAGCTTAGACCTATGAGCATTTCATGGACTTTGATCCATTTTTATATTTTTTTTGTATATTATACAGTTATGACTAGATCTAAGGATCAGAAACTCGACCTATCTATATGGACAGATATTCACACACACACACATATATATATATATTGTCGGTTTTATTTACATGTGTTTTGTAATATGTCTGTTGTATATTTTTAAGCAAAATGTGTTAAGTGCCAATCCAAGATATAATTAGCATACACATCAGTTAATGAATTTTGATTTCTTGGAATATGATTGAATGTAATAAACTCAAAATTTCTTTCCAATAACCTAACTTGCATAAACTGATGTAGTAAAATAGGGTTCTACACCTGATAAGCTCGATTGAGCTGGGAAACCACCAATTGAGAATCAAGTCGGACTTCCAACTGAGTGATACCATGTGACAAAGCATCCCATAAAAGCTCAATGAATTCCCTGTATTTGGCCACATTATTGGTAGTAGGACCTAGGCAAGCGCCTCCAGAGGCAACTAGC
Organism: Pseudotsuga menziesii; assembly: GCA_001517045.1. Classification (NCBI taxonomy): domain Eukaryota; kingdom Viridiplantae; phylum Streptophyta; class Pinopsida; order Pinales; family Pinaceae; genus Pseudotsuga; species Pseudotsuga menziesii. The sequence continues at coordinate 143,550 of LPNX010743069.1, forward strand.
TATCCTGAGGGCAAGTAAATGACCCATGCAGCTGAAGCTAGGTTACAAGTGTGGCGACTAGCGCCATCCACGAAACCTATGAACCACTCGAAAGACATCTATAACAACCAACGTATGGTATAAAAACACAAACCGACGAACTATTGTACATAAAATACATACAATAAAAATATAGGAAAAAGCGCTAAGCTTAAGCATAGTACTTTTTCAAGTAGAGCCCATTTCTAGGCTCGGCCAGCTTATTCCCCTCAAAATCTGTTAATTCATATGCACCTTTCTTCAACACTTTTGACATGACATAAGGTCCTAACCACATAGACTTGAATTTCCCTACCCCCAGGGGTTCTTTGTCCTGATCCCAGAGCAAGACAAGCTCCCCTTCAGAAAAAATCCAAGGTTTGACCGATTTATCATATTGGTTTTTTACCCTATTTTTATGAGCCTCGTTTGTTGTCAACGCATATCTATGCTACTCATCTAGATGTTCTAAATGTAATAAACGTTCTTCCAGCTCATTCGTATTAGGTAACACATGAATAGCAATATTTAAGGATGGGATTTTGCATTCGACTGGGGTGACTGCTTCCACTCCGTGAACGAGTTGGAAAGGAGAGAACCCTGTAGTAGTTTTCTGTTGATGTAATTGTAACTTCGGAATTTATTCACTTGTATTTCTTATCTATTGTAACCCGATGTTTATTCCGGGATGTACTTGAGTCATTTCATGCCCTGATGTTCTGATCAGGAAGTTTCTATAATGTGAAAGTCATGTCAAGTCATTGTGGGTAACCCTCCTATTGGTCAAGGGTTAAAGTCCCCACAGTTGTGGGGACCTTGGGTTATTACACTATCCTAGTGAAGTCAACCCTAGGTGAGTCATTGTAATTCGGGGCAATAGTCCCCACCATTGTGTTACCCTCCTATTGGTCGGAGGAGGTAAAGTCCCCACAAGTTGTGGGGCACTAGGGTTATTAGACACTCCTAGAGATGTCGGCTCTAGTCAGTAATTGTTAAGTGAGGCCGACATGTTGGAGTGGGTTTCAAGAGAATGAAAGAATATAAATAGAGAGTGAGTCTCTCTATTTATCACACACACACTCACTCATTGGGGTGCATGAGTGAGAGAGAGAATTTGCTGGGACAAGAGAGAGACTGCTGCTATCAGGAGATCATCCTTATGTTTTCGGGTTTTACGTTTGGTGCTGATTCTATCTCTGAGGAATTTGTGGGGTTTTCTCCTTTATGGTTTCCCTGAGGAAAATTCTTTGTGTCTCTTGTCTCTTGTGTTGTGCTTGTGTTTTATTGCTGCGCATGTTATTCTCTCAGTTAAAGATCCTAAGATCATAATGGTAGCTTGAATGATAAAAATCTAACATGGTATCAGAGCTAACCTGAGAAGAAGACATTGTGCAGATATAGAAGCTAGGGGTTCTTATTTTTTGGGTCTCTCTCCACAATCTATCAGCAAAAGTATGCTAGGCTGACTCTCCATTGAAGGGTGCATCTTTCTGTCGAAGTGAAATTCGATTTCGAGCATTTTCAGTTTTGGTGCGGAAAATTAGAGCTTCTTACAGAAAAGGAATTTTTGAGTGAGCCCAACATAGGATTGCTTTGCTCAACAAAATCGAATTTTAGAGACCTGGATCAATATTTTTGGTTGGGTGAAACTCCAGGAAATTCAAACCCTAGTTTGACCCCGAGCTAGAAAACCCTAAATACTAAAACTGCTAAGTTTTGGTACATTCACTATATCTTGAGATTGTTTAAGGCCCGGGAGCTGGAAATTGTAAAGGAAAAATATAACATCTTGATTTACAATGTTTCCAAAATTCATCCTTATATTCACTATATTCTGGGAGATATGATCCCTCCAAGTTAGGGTTCCAGCCTCTTCCAGAATTCATCCCTAAACAGGACACCTGGAAAGAATTGCTATATCTTGCGTTACACAGATCCAAATGAAATTTCTAAAGATGTTTAGGAAAGGGAATGGAATTGAATTTTTGTGGTCTAAATTACAGACTCAGAAGATGAACCAGTGACATGTGTCAGTCCATACAACTTTGTTGTTCTGAACAGTCCTGTAACAGGTCACCTTGGGAAAAAGGTCATAAGTCTCAATTGTTGAAACCAATTCTGATGAAACCTATGGTGTTGGAATAGGGATAGGTGAGGATACCTCAAAAAAATGTTTCAAACTCATAGGATTAGTAATTTTGGAGATACTATAGAAACAATAACATAAATTTTTGTAGAAGAAATTGGAAAACTAGGGCTTCCTGTTCCGGGAGCTTCCCTCCATTTTTTTCAGAAAAGGAGTACATTGGACAACTCAACTTGAAGAGATATATATTTCTATCCAATCAGATCTAAAATATTCCAAGTTTTGAAAATTAGGGTTTCTCTGACAAACCCTAGATTAGCCAGCTCCGGAACTAGGACGGACACCTCAAATCGGTAAGATCTAATCTTTTGATATTTCCATTTGAGGTTCTCATTTCAAAGTGATCTATCACATAGGCTTGATGATAAGCTTGGTGAAGTTGGAAAATTCCAAGCATGGAATTATTTGATCTCTCTGAAGAAAATGAATTGGACACCTACATGAGTAGAGAGGTTCCAGTTCCAGAGGGAGATGAGGCTCAAAGCCTTACACAAGAAGATCATTATTGATTAAATCATGGATCAACTTGAACCACAAGTGTCTTCCCTAAAGACACTAAATATGTTTGATTCCTTGACCAAGATATTTGAAGAGAAGAACATAAATCGCAATATGACTTTGAGAAAACAGTTGAAGAATGTGAAGATCCAGAATGCAAAGACCATATAGTCATACCTTACAAGAGTCTCTCAAATCAAAGAACAAATTGAAGCGGTAAAAGAAGAAGTGAAGAATGCAGAAGTGATGATAGCCACCTTGAATGGCCTCCTAGGATCATGGGATTCATTCATTCGAGGAATGTGTGCCAGAAGGAAGTGGTTACTTTCAGAAAACTATGGGCACAAGAAGAAGAAGCTCGACTCATAATAAGAGAAGAGAAGATGGGAGCAACTGAATATCAAGCTCTCACCATCCAAAGAAGATCCCTCAAGCGATGAGGAATATGAAGAACTCAACTCCTGAAGAACCTCTTATCCACCTTAGCATTTGGATAAGAAACGATGTTATTATGAATGAAGAAGATGATGAAGCTGAAGACTCAAGAAGGAGTCTACCCATGAAATAAATAAAGATAAGTATTCAATTGTCATTTCATGATAGTGTTTTGTTATGCATTTGTTTATATTCAGTTAATGTATTATGCATGATAGAATGTCTGCATTAATGACAGTATACTACTAATATGCATGTAATGGGTAAGTAGCTCATGATGCTATACAACTCTCCATTGCTACTTATCTAGAATGAAACCTCTTTGCTGACATATTGGATTAGTGCACAATCTCAATGTTGTCTTGGTAGAGATGGAAGGCATCTAGAAAAGTTTCCGTGAGATATGGATGAATGTTGTATTGGCTAAAGTAGTTGCATGATCATATATTTATGCATAAGAATTTGCCAGTATGAACATTCCTTATGAAATGTTTCTAACCATACAAATGCATTTGACTTGTAGGAAAGATCGCATACATAATCGGCTACAAGCAAATAAGGATGAGACTTGTTTCGAAGAACAAGTGATGACATTTCAAAATGAAAAATAATATGACGAATGTAGCGACATCATTGATGCAGAACCTTCCAAGAACAAAGGGAAGATCAGTTCAAGAAGAATGATGTGTAGGATGCAGTATTGACACGTGAAGGGAAATTCATAGTTCCATCATGCAGTATATGGAAACATCGTGGGATATAAGGCATAGACTACGAAGAGACATTTGCAGCCACTGGAAGTGAAATCACATGACATTCATAATCATGTGTCCAAATGAAAGAAGGCCTTGTACGAGCTTAGAAGACACCCAAGGGATAACCCATACATGAGGAGCTTGATGAAGATCCGAACCTTTGCTACAAGGTTGATAGAGGATGACAAGCTCATAGATGGGTGTGAGAAGAACTTTTGAAAAAGTTCAAGATAGAGGATCTTGGTATCCAGTGTCACTCCAATATAGAATGTTTCAGTGCATAGAGTACGGAATACAGAGGAAGTATGATGCTTCAGAGGGAGTGACTACAGAAGATCCTAAGGTTCGACATGGTACGACAGAATGGACAGATTACTGATCACTCTAGGCTTTACTGAGAGTAAAGTGGATTCCAACCTTTGCTTCAAGGTTGAAGGCGAAAGACCAGTGATGCTCCTGTTATGTGTCGATGCACTACGTTCTAGGCATGGAGGTGTGAACAAGAGAAGTATGTAGTAGAGATCCTGAATAGGTTTAGGATGATGGAATGCATGACCACACCTATGGCATCGAACTTGAAGCTATGGAGTGTTGCTTCACTAGAGACAGTTGATGTTGCGATGTATCATCAGATGATTGGTTCCTCGATGTACCTGAAGAATATGAGACCAGATATTCGCTTTTCTATGAACACATTGAGACATGTTCACTTGATGGTTGCAAATCATGCTATGAGGTACTTGAGGGGTACAGCTAATTATGGGCTCAAGTATGACGTGAATCAAAAGATTAACCTGGAAGGTTATGTTGATTCATATTGGGCAGGTAGTGCCATCGATAGGAAGAGCACTTTAGGGTGTTGCTTTAGTATGGGATCAGGTATGATCTCTTGGCTTAGCAGGAAGCAATCCTGTGTGGCACTAAGTATAGCTGAAGCAGAGTATGTCACAGCTTGTTCAACTAGTTATGAGACAGTATGGCTGCGGAAGCTACTGTCTAATTTATTTGATCTCTAGATGGATGCTACTTGTGTACATTGTGACAACTAGAGTTGCGTGGAGTTGTCAGAGAATCCAGTGTTCCATAACAAGTCGAAGCATATCGAGATCAAGTATCACTATATCAGAGATATGGTGTAGAAGGGAGCAGTGAAGCTCCAGTACGTTGTGATGGAGGAACAGATAGCTGATGTATTGATGAAGCCATTGGCTAGGGTGAAGTTCAAGTACTTCAGGGAGAAGCTTGGTGTTCTCCAGATTGAGGTTTCCTCCAAGGGAAAGTAATGAGACCCATAGCCATTCTGACATGGTGAGAGGATTGGTTCCTTCCATGGTCAGATGTAAGGGCTAAGCCATTCTGTCATGGTTAGAGGATTGGTTCCTTCAATGTTAGATATGAGTGTTGAGATCCATAGCCATTCTGACGAGTAGGTCACATGTAAGGGCTAAGCCATTCTATCATGGTTAAAGGATTAGGTTCCTCCCATGTTAGATATGAGTGCTATCCATTCTATCGAGTAGGATAGATGTAAGGGAAACTGCCATTCTCCTAGGGAATGGAGGCACCTAGTCATTTACCAGGTAGCTCAGTCTAGGACTGGGGGCCATTCTGATATGACGGTAGGATTGGTTCTTACAGGATCAGATGTGAGTGCACACCTTTTTGAACATGCAGATGTATTGGTTCCTTGTATGTGTTGAATGTAAGTGCAGAGCCTTTCTTCAATCATGTGTTGATCAGATATAAGTGATGAGCCTTTCTTCGATCATGTGTTGATCAGATATAAGTGTTGTGCCTTTCTTCGATCATTGGTTGATCAAATGTAAGTGCAGTGCCTTTCTTTGATCATTGGTTGATCAGATGTAAGTGCAGGAGCCTTTTAGCATGGAGGAATGGTTCCTCGCATGGCCAAGTGTAAGTGCTGGGCCTTTCTTCGATCATTGGTTGATCAGATGTAAGTGCTGGGCCTTTCTAACAGGGTTGTGGGCTATGTTACCTGGTCAGATGTGAGTGCTGGGCGTTGCCTTTCTGATATGATTATAGGATTAGTTCCTACATGATTATATGTAAGTGCTGGGCGAAGACCTACATGGTGGCTAGGCCTACATCCAGCATGAAAAAGGGCTAGATCTGTAGAACTTCCTATGACAAGAAGAATCATGAGATAGCACCCGTGGTACTGATCCAGATCGAGTGAGGATATAGATCCAGTGATGATGATTCAGTAGAAATGATCTAGATCGAGTGATGATTTAGATCTAGTGATGATGTTCAGTGATGATCCAAATCGAGTGATGATCCAGATCCAGTGATGATGACCCGTGATGATCCAAGTCGAGTGATGATCCAGATCTAGTGATGATGATCTAGATCGAGTGATGATCCATATCCAGAGACGAAGATGACTTGAAGACAAAGAAGACTTGAAGATGAAGAAGACTTGAAGAATGCAAATGACAAGAAGATCTATAGAAGAAGACCAGTGATGAAAATTGTGTCAATAGAATACCTTCCTAGTTAAGAGGGAGTGTTGATGTAATTGTAACTTGGGAATGTATTCACTTGTATTTCTTATCTATTGTAACCTGATTTTCATTCTGGGATTTACTTGAGTCATGTCATGCCCCGATGTTCTAATCAGGAAGTTTCTATAATGTGAAAGTCATGTCAAGTCATTGTGGGTAACCCTCCTATTGGTCAAGGGTTAAATTCCTCGCAGTTGTGGGGCCCTTGGGTTATTAGACTATCCTAGTGAAGTCGACCCTAGGTGAGTCATTGTAAGTCGGGGCAATAGTCTCCACCATTATGTTACCCTCCTATTGGTCGGAGGAGGCAAAGTCCCCAGAAGTTGTGGGGCACTAGGGTTATTAGACACTCCTAGAGATGTCGGCTCTAATAAGTAATTGTTAAGTGAGGTTGACATGTTGGAGTGGGTTTCAAGTGAATGAAAGAATATAAATAGAGAGTGAGTCTCTCTATTTATCACACACACACTCACTCATTGGGGTGCATGAGTGAGAGAGAGAATTTGCTAGGACAAGAGAGAGACTGCTGCTATCAGGAGATCATCCTTATGTTTTTGAGTTTTACCTTTGGTGTTGATTCTATCTCTGAGGAAGTTGCAGGGTTTTCTCCTTTATGGTTTCCCCAAGGAAAATTCTTTGTGTCTCTTGTCTCTTGTGTTGTGCTTGTGTATTATTGCTATGCATGTTATTCTCTTAGTTAAAGATCCTAAGATCATAATGGTAGCTTGAATGATAAAAATCTAACATTTTCACATTGGTCTGATATGCCCAAAGTGCAGGATACAAAATGATGTGCCAATTGGAACGAGCTGCATTAATAGTGCACTTGAGAATGGTCTTCAAGGTTTTATTTATAGCCTCGACTTGATCGTTTGCTTGGGGATAGAAAGAAGATGAATGCCCTTGTCTAAACCCTAGCATAGTGGTCAATTCAGTCATCATACTATTTTGGAAGTGACTGCCATGGTGAGCGACAATCTCTTTAGGGATACTGAATTGTGCGATAATTTGGTTGAAAACGAAAAAAACCGCATTTTCCCTGTCAACTTTATAGGTGGGAATTGCCTCTACCCACTTCGTGAAATAATCTATAGCGACAATGATATGTTTGTACCCCCCGGTCGAGACTGGGTTGCACATCACATAATCTATCCCCCACTTCATGAAGGATCCCACTAAGATGACGAGATATAACGGAGCAGGATGCGACCGCATATTTCTAGTGTAAAGCTAACAAGGATGACAGTGATTCATGACTTCCACACAATCTTTAAAGATCACGGGCCAGAAATAACTGGCACGTAAGATCTTCTGGGTCGCCGCTAACCTAGATAAATGACCCCCACATGCTTCGCTATGGGCATCATTTAGGACAATCTATGCTTCTTCGTGGGTAAGACAACGACGCAAAATGGAATCTACCCCCCTACGGTACAAAGTATCTCCAATAATGAGGTAGTTTTTGGCATGTACGTGTAGTTTGCGACATTCTTCCTGCAAGAAGGATGTAGGGTACTTCAAAGCCTGGAGATATACAAGTATATCTCCCTACAAGGGGTTAGAGGTGGAAATCAAAAAGATATTCTCATTTGGGAATTAGTCTTATTCAATGGTTATATCTTCCTCTACCGGAAATTCTGCAATGAGCTTAGCAAAAACTAAGGATTTCTTGGATTTGGCGGATTGGAAATCTAAGTCAAAATCTTGAAGAATGACTATCCATTTATTGAATTTTCCTCCAACTATCCGATAGGACAGAACATATTGGAAAGGATTACCATCCGCCACTACCGTCGTGGTCCTCAGTAAGATGTAGTGACAAAACCTTTAAACATCATACACAGCTGTCAAGGCCAACTTCTCGATGTGGGAATACCTAAGTTCAGGGCCAGCTAAAGCACGGATGAGATAGTAGCCGACATGCTCTTGGAGCTTATCGTCCTCTTGGACTAGTACTACCACTATGGTCAACTCAGATGTGATCAGATACAATATAAAATCACGAGAGTAGTCTAGTGAGCAAAATAACGGTGCTGACAACAAAGCTTTCTTTAATGCCTTGAATGCAAGTTGTGCTATTTCATCCCATACAAATGGGGTGTCCTGTTTCAACAAGCACGTGAAACCTTTAGTAATCTTGGCATAATTTACAATAAAACGTCGAAGGAAGTTGGACTTCCCTTGCAGGATTTGAAGCTACCTGATAGAACAAGGAGGAGGCAGATTTACAATGGCCTTAACTTTTAAAGGATCCACCTAAATGCCTTTGTTGGAAAAAATGAATCCGAGCAGTCTCCCTAACTCGACACAAAAAATGCACTTGTGGGGATTCAAGTGAATTTTGTAGTATCTACATCGTTCAAAAATCAAACGCAAGTTATCTGGGTGATCGATCCTCTTACAATAATGTGCTGGCAGATCATCAAGGTAGGGTTTGACAATGGCTTTAATGTCGTGAAAGGAAAAATGCATTGCCCACTGAAAGGTTACCCCTGCATTTTTCAATCCAAAGGGCATTTTCTTGTACGCAAAGGTACCCCAAGGACAAATAAAAGTTGTTTTATGTTGGTCTTCTGGTTTAATTTGGATTTGATTATACCCGGAGAAACCATCCATAAATGAAAAGACTTCACTTCTCGCACATACATCAATAATTTGATTTATGAATGGTGTGGGGTAGTTGTCCTTGGGACAGGATTTGTTTAGATCCCGAAAGTCAGTACAAACGCGTATAGTCCCTTGCTTTTTGTCAACAGGAACAGGGTTGGATGCCCATTTCGTCAAAGCTATGGGGTAAATGAAATCAACTTTCAGCAGTTTCTCAACTTCATCCTTAATCGTTGCCGCTTTACGCGGATTGACAGGTCTCAACTTTTGTCAAATAGGTCTAGCATCAGGATAAGTTAAGATTTCATGCTCAACTATTGATGGATCTATGCCTGGCATCTCCTCATATGACCAAGAAAATACGTTGCGAAATTCCTTAAACAAGGCTGTATAGATCGCAATCTCCTTCAGAGAGTAGTTCGCGCTGATGTGTACGTTTTCCACAACGTTTGGGTTTGCAGAAATGTTGATAGGAATCGTAGCGAAAATGTTTGCCATGTTCCCCTCATCAAATATTCCTTCCCTTGGTAAGGGATTAATAGGTGTATCAACATCACCTGCTAGTCTCATATGGAACTCCTGGTTCTCGATCCTGCTTAAGTCTGGAAGAAAATAGGATCGATGGTGAAGATCCTCATAGGTCTTATCTTGTCTGCTCATGGCTTCCAAAAGGGCTTCATCCGAAGGCAAAACCATATCTAAGTAGTTTCTAGAATGAAAATAATTCACTGCCCAAGCAGGCAGATAGGCTTCTTCCGGTTCCTTTGAGACTGTGAGAGGGACTGGAATAGGATCAACAGCGGTATGAGCGATAGCTTGATAAGCTACTTCCACTGCCGATAAGGGCATTTCAGGTTCATGGTGGGAAGGAAGAACCCAGGGATCTGTTCTATCAACAACCGTTGCTATAGAATTCCCTACACTAGTAGAACCTGGATAATTAATCGGAGCTGGAATATCGAATGTGCCCATCAACGATGTGTACATTCCATCCCGTAAGCTCTCTGAAGTAGGTTTAACTTGATGAACTGATGGTACGGTGGACTCGTTAGTTTCCATGTGTCCTTTTCGAGTAAAACTGTGTTGGTCTACAGTAACCAACTTCCCTTCGTGTGGAAACACTACTACCCGAAATACGGCCGCTGCAATAGCTGACATGGCGTAAATCCAACTTCTCCCCAAGAGCAAGCTATAATCCAAAGGTGCATCAATCACCTCTACTTCAACAGACACTGCTTTCCCTTTCAACTTAATTTCGAAAGCCGGTAGGATACCATGTGGACGAAATGACCTTCCGTCGAAAGCAGTAAGTAGGGTGTTCGATGGAACCAGCTCTGGAGATCCAAGAGCTTTCCAACAAGACATGGACATGACACATGTAGAAGCACCCTCATCGATGACTTCCCTTCCAATGGTTTTTCTGCCATGGATGACATCTATTGATAAGGCTACATGATATGGTAGGCGAATTTTTACACTGAGACAAATTAAACTTCGCCATGAGGCTCAATGAGTCCATACTACCTAAGGCTGCTAAGAGTGCATCTCACTGGGTGGGACAACTCTGTAACACCTCTAAAGCCGAAATCGCACAAGGTTTTCTTGAAGACACCTTTCGATATATTGGGCATAGGTTCGACAGGTTTTTGAATCGTGAGAGGGTTGGAAGTTTCACCTACCGACTTACCCTTCTCGGAAGCCTCTGTTTCATAGTTCTTATTCCTAGTCTGGAGTAAAGTCTGGGAACAAACCATGTTGATCTAATTAGGGTCAGGAGCATTTGGGGTGCCCCCTGCTACATTTGAAGCTGAAGTAGAATTTTGTCCTTGGGGAAAAGGATCCTTCAGGACAGTCGGTTGTTGGCCTTTTAACAGCTTCTGAGCTTGTTCTAGAAGAAGACATAGATGGGTCATGTGATCTTCATGGCCCAACTTACATGGGAATTTCACCTTATTCTTTTCTTTCTTGCCCCCATCAACATTGTTTATGGGTTTTTGCTTGTTTTGGTTTCCCTCGCCTTTTTTTCCTTTCTTCTTTTTCCCACCGGGCTGCTGATTGCCCTTTTGAGAGCATTGTGCAAACAAATTTGCATTCTGGGGTGAGGGGGAAGCCTTTGCTTCCTCTACTGTAGAATGTTTGACAGACAACTCATGGAGCTATTTAGCCAAAGACTCTACAGTGGGAGATTTCACAAAACCAACCACACCATCGGCATGGGGTCCAGGCTTAGGTTTCTCTACATTGTGCATTGTCCTCGGTGCATCAGGGATGATCTCATATAAAATACCAGACTGAGAATATATCAAATCTAGCTGTTGGGCCCTGAGGATAGCCTCTTCCTCATTGGTCACTCCCGAAGTAGATACATCCTTAGATATATATGGCAATAGGGATTTAAGGAACCATTCTAATAAAAACTTAGGAGGAATAGTGGCTTTGATAAGGCTCTTCCATCTTCTCCACTCTTGGATGTGATCCGAAATATGAATGGCCTTGTCCTGCCAAAAGGTAGACAACAAGTATGTCCTGAAATCATATCGGACAGGAAGTTGGAAGTGACTAAGAAATACATTAGCCAAGTCCCAAAAACTGTTAAACACAGCAGAAGGTAGTTCAATATACCATTTTGCTGCAGTACTGGTTAGATTTCTTTGGAACAACCTCAACTGACCCGAATCATCATTCAGTGAGTTGGAAGAGCACCACAAATGGAAAGTGGTGACATGAGTTCCTGGATCATCACCAAATCTGCCTTCAAATTTTGGGATATCTAAGGGCGGCTTGGTAGGAATGGGAGGCCAGGAGGAGCTATGTCTCACTGGGTCATTCATTAGTTTCGACAAATCTGGAAAATTTAACGTTGCCAGGAAAGGGAGCTTGGGTCTAACCGGAGCATTAAAAATTCCAGCTTGGGGATTAGAGGGACTTGCCCCCATGTTCCCATATGTGAAGGTGGGGTTTCCCCCTGCTGCTGGTTGCAAAGTGGTTGGGCTGCTTTGGAAAGGATTCCATCCATAAGCCAATGGATTGTTTATGTGCGGTGCAGTGCATGAGGTTCTAGCTGCCCCAGTCGAAACTAGGGTTTGGAACACAGGAGCAGGTATCCCTCCACTGAAAAGTGAGAAAGGAGAGCTCATGAAAGGAGCTGAAACCAAAGTTTGAAAACCTTGACCATAAGGATTAGGGTTTCTAAAATGCAACCCTACATATGTGGGTGTTGGACCTACATATGGAGTGGATGGGGGAATGTGCCCCCCATTCCAAGGAAAACCCTAGACGAATGCTGAGGATCCTATAAGACCACTCTGAGTAGCGTGTGCAAAGGAAGTAGGAACTGAAGGTACACTAGGAATCCCAGTGACCATACCACCAGAAGAACCACCCGACTAGTTGGAGTTAAAGGTGTAGTAGGCATGCTTGTTCTAGGGGCACCTACTAAGGGAGGTGGTACCCCTTCAGCCGGAGAGACTGAGGTGGAAGTAGAATAACTTTCTCCTATAGTAGACATTAGTCTGCCCAAAGGGACACCAATCACGGGTGAATTAAAAGGACGAACCTGAACGATCACAGTATCGTTTAAGTCAGTTAGAGGTGAATTAAAGTTTCCTTGCAAACTCATCAGCTGCAAGGATTCTATCTCAACTGTAGTTAAATCAACACGGTTTTCCCTAAGTTCTAGTTCACCCGAAACTTCACTGACTGCTATCGGTTCGAAAGAACCGTCTGTGTCTAATTTCCACCTTTGAGGGGGAGGGAGAGGTTCCAATGTGATAAGCAGAGGAAGGTTTCACAAACTTCATGACCTTCTGATAGATTGGTCCTCCACGATTGTAAATTTGACTCTTCACACCCTAAGGTTGGCTAAACACAGACAAACCACAGAGCAATCACTACAAAATTTCCTAAAGTCTCAACAATCACAAGGGATATAAGATATGCTTTCCTGAATAAAGATGAGAGATGGTTTCTTGGCGTCCTTGAAGAGGTTCTTAGGCACAAGTGGAGGAATCACCCACCGCCCTCCTACACTTTCAACAAGGGTTACCTTCCAAGGCTGTCCAAGGTGAACCAAAAATAGCCTTCCGGTTTACCTGTGTATAAACCCTAGATGTCAAAGAGACTAAAGGCTACCTTAACTATATCAATAGTTTGGGGGGATAGTCGCAAGCCTAATTCGTACGCATGGGCAGGGAAGCAAATCCTGAAACTCTTATCTAGGACAGAATCCCCAGACGCATAAAAACATTAGTCTACGTTTTGACAAGGAATCAGAGGGTTATCTCCTCAGTCTAAGCCTCCACACGGCCTCGTGCTTAACTCTTGTTTGAGAGGAGCTTCCCAGATACTATCAATACAGCGAAGGATTTACCTATCGATTGGCCAACTACGTCTAAATTTAAGTATTTTTGGGGAGTTTACACTTCCTATCCCACAAGTCTAGCCTAAGCTAGTAGGTGTATGACCCTATAAAACAAAACTTACTAATAAATTTTAAATTATAGCTTTCATTTCAAGGGTTGTTCTTAGTCAGAGGGTAAGTGGCGTGAATGAATATGATATTATAGACTTGATAAGAAAAGTAAAAAGGTGTATAAAATGAATTCCAAAGCAAATTATAACTACTTAAAACAAGCTTCTTTTTCTTTTTGTAGATATGAACTAATGAAATTACAACTAAGTAAGAGAAAACTAAGACTTATTTTTTGTAATTTTTGAGATTTTATTCAAAAATACTGAAAATAAAACTATGATATGAAATCAAAATGCAAATGTTTCCAATGTTTTTTCTTCACTTTTCAAAACTCTTCAAAAATTACTATGCACCTAAATGCAAAAATTCTTGAGTATGCTTGAATAATCATACCACCTAAGGAAGAGACTCAGCAAACACCTAGCTTGGGAAGAAACAATGAATGAAATCCACTAAAAACACTAAAAGGCAAGTGACAAACTGAAACTACTTGAAAGTAGTATAGAGTACAAGGTATCTAAAATCCTGATCGCTGATTCAGGTACTCAGCACTAAACCTATCACCCAATAGGATAATCCACTTCAAATTGATAAATGAAAGAAGACTCAAACAACAAAAACTCAAGGGTTTACTGAAAAAGCACAAAGTATGGTGTACAGGACTTTCAGACCTACAGCAAGATGCCAGCACTAGAAGACCCCAAAGCAGAGCAAGATCCAAGTAAGACAGGGACAAGCAACCCTACCTAAAAATCTGCTGCTAAAAGATGTATGCGACTGTCTAATAGAACAACCTGCGTACTATATGCGACTGTCTAGTATAGCATCCCGCGTATACATGTTGTTGTACGTGACTTTGTAGCACAGCAACCTGGGTACACACAAAAAAAATTCAAAAAAGAAAAAATAAAATAGGTCTCTAAAACACCACTGCAAATCAAAAGCCAAGATAGAAAACCATACACTAAATCAGAGCAAAGACTGGGCAAGTATCCATAGGACTAACCCACAGCAGGCTGGATTTCCCAGCAGAGTCACCAGTTCTGTTGTTCAGGATTAAACACCCTTGTAACCTAGGGTCTGGGGTTACCAACTTACTACTAAACTTGCAGACAATCATCTTTACTAGATAATAGAAAGGGAATAGGAAGAAAGTCTTGACTTACTCGATTACCGATGGTTGGTCCAAGCTTGATCTTCTCCTACTCCTCTTCTCTCCAAGGCTTCCAGGGATGCACCTCTTTCACCTGTAAAGAGAAAACACTCCAAGTAATATCTCATGCATGTATCTATAAGAGCTTAGATCAACAATATGTCAAATATATAATCAAATACATTCATTAACCACGATACATGAAAAAGACTCAACACAATGTTGGAAGAAGAATTCTCTTTATTAACAATCGGTGAATGAGATCAGAATACAACCCAGCTTCTGAGACAAGGACTCCTCTACAACTAAAGGACTCTGAGTTCTACTGCTTCAAGACTTCTGAAGATATACCACCAGCATAACTTTGCTCTCCAATCTTAATTGATTAATACCCTCCCCAAGGCCTCTATTTATACTTTGGGAAATAGAGTGATTTCGAAGGTTGGGGTGGTTGAAACAGTTGGGATAGTTAATGATTAGGGCCCAACTAATCTCAATTAATCACGTTTTATATTTTTTAAGGTCGAACTAAGGTGTACGCGACTATTGATATAGGCAACCTGTGTATGACATGTGAGTTGCTCAAAGGAAACCTATGTACACTGATGTATGCGGGTTGCAATGCAGATAGTTGCGTACAGGACGTGAGTTGCAATGGAGATAGTCGCGTACGTAACTCAACACTTAGAAAAATTATAAAGCAAGCTGGTTTTATGGGTAAATGCATCCCAAGTCATGCCCATCTATAATGTTTTGGCAAACTTCAATCCTAATATGTCCTTTTGTGTACCAACATAAAGAATGTCGGCACTCGGACGGAGAAGTACCATTTGGGTTGATAACAAACCTTACTTCAGTTATTCTTCTCTCATTTCGACATTCATATCCATGGGATTAAATATTGGAAGTCTAGTGTTTTCAGAATTATTTGAATGTGGTTTTTACAGTTTAAAAGTAGGGAAGAAAAATGCAATTTATTATAATTTAGGGTTAGGGTTAGGATTGAAGAGATTATAAGGAAGTTTAGATCTATGAAAAGGAAGTGCATAACATTGTAAGAACAATGTACAAGCATTTTATAGCCATTAATGGATGTTTGTAGTTGGGAATATTAATAGTAATAGGAGTTTGTGACAAGATGTATACAATACAGGGGCTTCAGAGAGAACATACCTAGCTTTTGCTGGAAGGCCATGTAACGAGAGACTAAATGCTGCATCATATGAATTCAATTAGAAGTGGGAGCAGGCACTTGCAAACTTGCAGGCTTCTCTTCCCGAATCTACGATTGTCTATTCAAACAGTTATGACGTTGTTGTGCAGACTCTTTAGAATCTGACGGATTATGGTAAAGTATACTGATTTGAACAACCTAATTTGTAAATATACTGATTTTAATTGCTGATTTGAATGACCTAATTCGTAAATATACTGATTTGAATTCCTCACAAGGGCCATATTATTTATATCTCCAACTACTATTTTTTGAAAATTGCAGATGGCACAAACATGCAGACTAGTGGTGGTTAAGATTGGTTTTTGGGATTAGGTAAGGGCTCTTACACGTGGTTATGATTATGTAATGGGCCTGCTAATTTTTACCCCTGTAGCAGTGCTTGGATGGTTCCCTTGAGTTTCAGACTAGGTTGCTATTTAATCAAGCTTTCAGCAAGGGTCTACAAGTATCTCCCATATTGGCTGGTATCTACCATATTGGTTGGTGGAAAGAAGCAAAACTAATTTGGGTGCATATATGTAATAGAAAACAAATTCTTTGTTTTGATATCAAGGTGGTTTTGATATCTAATAACTGTTATTTTAAGAAAATTATTTTTCAGTTATTAATATTATAAAAAATTTACAATTTTCTCACAATCCTTACAAGTTAATGTATTGTCTAATGTTTCTTTTATTATTAAAAGTCAATATGGTTGTCAATTTATTCCAACTCGCTCATCATATATATTTCTTTTAACTTTAATAAGGTGGAGTTAAAAATGGGAACCTATGCAACCCAAGAAATGTCTTAATTTGGTTTTCTTTTATTATTATTTTAGAATGACATGTGGATTTGCTTAATTTTGTTTTCTTTTTATTATTATGTTAGAATGACATTTTATTATTAATTTAGAATGACATGTTGTTTTTAAATTGACCAAAAAAAAAATTGTATATACTTTAGATAAATTTACATTTATCTCAAAGTTAAAAGATTTATATTTTAAATTTAATAAATTTATTATAATTCACTCATTAGATTATAAAATTTGTTGTTAGCAATATTTATATGAATTAGACACACTTTATCCATTCACATATTTATATTTTAAATTTAATAAATTCATAATAAGTCACAAAATTTATTGTTAGCAATGATATATAGATTACACACACTTTATCCATGCACATAAATTTTATGTGTATTCGAGACATGATCATCTACACATAACTCATGCATAACTAACAACGAGAAAAGTTTGTTAACATTTTTCATATATCGTTGTCCTTAAACATAGAGATTGCATGGTATTTATATGTTGAGTCCTTAAACTTAGAGATTGCGTGGCATTTAAATTATCTTCTCTGGCTTAACATTTATCATATATTTTTAAGTCCTTAAACTTAGAGATTGCATGGCATTCAAATTATTTAAATTTTCTTTTTTTGGCTTAACATTTATGATATATTGTTAGGTCCTTAAACTTAGAGATTGGAAGACATTTAAATTATTTTCTTTGGCTTAAGGATTTAGGTGAATTAGCCAAAGCATTTAGGTGAATTTGAAGTATTTGATAGTTTTTTTTATGTTACATTGAGTAATGTCTCTAACTTTACTAAAAGGTATTTCTCTAACACAAAAGCTATAAAAAGGAAAAACTAGAAGAAAAACATCCATGCAAAAGAATATGTATTATCCATTTAAAAGGGTATGCTTCAATGATGTTGTGAGACAATTGTTAGTGGCCTTATTCATAAGGCATATTTTCTTTGTTAATAGCCTGATCCAAAACACTCTTTTCTTTACTAATAACTTCTTATCATTTCATCTTATATCAACACCTATAAGCAACCTCCGGGACATTGCCACCTCGTGACTTTTGTTTTTTTAATTTTCTTTTTAATGTGTAAAAACAAAAAAAAAGAAAAAATATATATAGCATTGTCATATTATTTAGAACAACCATTTATTTTCTTCAAAGTGCAAGGTCCTTAAACAGTGAGCCGTTGGACAAAATATATGAAGGTCAAAATCCAGGAGGATACTAGAGTCTATATGTAACAGTCGTTGTACACTGTACAACACTGCTTCCCGTCCTTTGAAAACACGCATAAAAGAAAATGTTGCCACACTATCAAGTCCACGCGTCTTTATGGAAAACACATTGGTCATAACGCTCCGATTTATTAGATACCATTGTATATTACAACGATTTCCAAACCAAAAAAAATCATTAGGCAGACCGACGTAACCATTGATGTACTTATTGTTTGGAATATAACATCAACATATTATTTTTAGTACATTGTTACGGAAGAATTTCAAGGTTATGATAATCAAATATTAAAGAAAGGGATGGGTTAAGTCACATTGATTCAAACGTTGAAGGAAAATAATAAAAAGAATAATTACCGCGTAATTAATAACCTTTGAAAAAGCATTAGCAAGGATGGCATATATACTCTATTATATTTATTATTGTTTTCAACACATTGTTAGTGAAGGATTTTAAGGTTATGATAATAGAATATTAAAGAAAGGGATGGGTTAAGTCAATGATTCAAACGTTGAAATAAAATTATAAAAAGAATAATTACCCAGTAATCAATAACCTTTGAAAAAACATCAACAAGGGTAGCATATATACTTTGTTATATTTATAGATGTATTTTAGAAAAAAGTTAATTGTTAAAGTAGTTAAGATAGTATGAAGGATGTAAGTATTGACATAAGGGGTGTGTTTTAAGTAAAATAAGTATCAAATATTGAAGAAGGGGGTGTTTAAGTTTTTTGATTAATTATATATTTAAAAAAAATGAGTATAGAGATTTTTTAAGCTTTCACAAAATACACTTTAATACAATGATATTGGCATCTTCATTTAGAGAGGAATTTTTTTTTTTCCAAGGGAAAATATCAGTTCCTTGCTATTTCATTGAAATCAAAGGTAACAAAGGTTACAACTTAGCCATAGTTGTTCAAAGAGAAATGCCTCAGCACATCAATTGTAATGAGGGTCAGCAATATCAGTTATGCCAGTAAGAGCATCCAGCAGTACAATAGACAGTGAATGTCTAATAATACATGGTGCCATCAAGTCAAGTAAACATGGTGTATCCAAGTCCCCGCTCTTCATCCAATCCCAGCTACTACATATACCAAGAGAGTTCATACAAAGTGCTGAGCAGTTTATCCAAAGAAGCAAGAACCAAACAGAGCATAAACTAGCTCATCCATCTAACATTCATAGGATGTCAAATATCAAACAGAAACAAAGCTCATTCCCAGTACATCCAAAGGATGTCATATATAAACAGCACAAATAGTACTAGTGCTGAGGGCTAGAAAATAATATGTGAGCCCTGATGAATACACATACCATTGGAAAATTCCAAGAAGTGTAGCTGACCTGAGGCCAGAGTCAAGGCTTCTTTGGATAATCTGTCAACATATACATTGTGCTCTCTATAGATATGAGTAGCCGAAAGACGTATGAAATGGGACTCTAACTCTCTAATGTGTTGGCACCAGCCATCAAGAGTGAGGTAAGAGAGTGCTGAGCGGTGGTTAAACCAATTAATAATGACAACAAAATCACCAAAGATGTGGAGATGTGGAAGGCCCATACTTACAGTACATCTAAGAAGAGTCCATAGGGCCAGCAATTCAGCTCAAGTGTTGGTGCTGATGCCTAAACCCATTTTGATATGGAAATGGTGCTCATGACTGAGCAAGAGCATGATACCTGCACCACCCATGTTCCTAGCTGAGGCTCCATCAAAGAAGCCTACAGGTTAATGCAAAATAGGAGCAAGCCCAATGTTTCTCCTGGAAATATTATGCTGAAAATTGATAGGATAGAGTAAGAGTTGATTCTTGATAGTGAGAGCAATAGCTGTAATGTCAGGCTTTTTATCCTCAAAGATGCATTGGTTCTTGGCCAGCCAGATGTGCCAGATAAGGAAAAAGGGAAGGTGCTTCAGTAAACAGCTTCTGCCGCTCTAATCAGAGATATTGTGAGCAAAGGAAGACTTTAAATGCAAATTACAACAATATTGATATGATTAATTAATTACTAATTTTTGACTAAAAATAGTGTTTAAATGCAAAACAAGATAAATAGTTAATTATATTTTTATGCTCCAGTTCAATGTTATATTTATATATAGAGAATTAGTTTCTAGGTTGAATTTAGAATTTATATATAAGTAATTGGTAGTTAAATTTTTTTTTATATTAAGAAAATAACATTGTAAGACATTACAATGAATTTTTGCTCAAGAATGTCCTCATTACTAGACTTTAAGATGTATTAGAAGTGATTCTTAAAAACAACTAAAACTCAATACAAAAGTTGCTACATTATAATTTGGTAAATTATTGTTGAAAATGTGAAAAGAAACCACGACATGAAATGTTGGAGAAACTTAATACTTGAAAAAAACAATGATTCATCTCTCGCTATCCAATTCACATAAAATGTTAAAGAAAAAATACTAAGATATTTTATTAAAAAAGTTTATATAATGAAAATAAAGAAAAATTAGTTGGCTTGAATTATATATATATAT
>LPNX010743069.1:172725-207451 GCA_001517045.1 Pseudotsuga menziesii
CAAAAACCAAGAGATCCCATCCTAGTAGATGCTAAAGTGTAATTACATATATAATGTGAGATATATCTTTGTATACAATATTATTTTATTTTCGTTACCTCACCCTTGATTTCTTCCTTTTCAAGGCCAATTAATCCCTGCTAGAAGGGAGGGTTGGTTATTCCTCACTCTAAAGACCAGAATAAGGAGGGTGAGTTGTAGAGCCGCTCTAAAGACCCCATCAGGAGGACGAGGGGTGAGGTAGATTGTGTTGTGCAGCATAGATGACAAATTCGGCAAGGACAAAGGTTAGAGGTTCAAACACGGATGGTGCCTTATTTATTGTTAACAGGGATGGGATTAGATACCTAGGTGGTATAGGAAATTGGGTAAATGAACTCAGCTTGGCAAATCTTTTCAATTTGAACCTTACTGTTTAGGGCTTTTGTAGGATGGATAGGCCATTGTTTCTATTGGACTAGAGTTATATTATGCTTTTGTAGGATGGATAGGCCATTGTTTCTACTAGACTGGAGTTAAGTCAGGTTTCTAAACATAGGGACTAAGAATGACTCATACTATTTGAACTCAAAAGATAAGTTTGATTTAAATTTGAAAATGTTATGAGCTGTAATGCAGATGCATCATAAGTTTACATGAAAACATCTTAGAAATGTGATCTTTTTATAATAAAAATTTATGATTATGTTTTCGTGTGGAATAAAAAACACAAAAACCAATACTCTTTTTTCTAAACAAAGGGACTAAGAGGATTCATATTATACTATAATGCAGATGCATTATGAGTTTATATGAAAACATTTTAGAAATGTGTTCTTTTTATAATAAAAACTTAATTTTTTTTGGAATAAAAAAAACTTTAACTTAAATTTTAGTAAGTAAATTAATTTTATATACTATTTTAATAAATTTAAATATTAATTTTTTTATTGATAAAAGTTTAAATTAATAAATTATAATTCAGTTTATTTTTAAATGATGATTGAATTGAATAGTTGGTATTGATTTAAATTTTATTAAATAGATTAATTTAAGGATTAAATAGTTAGTACTGATTTAAATTTTATTAGACAAATTAATTTTAGACTTAAATAGTTAGTATTGATTTAAATTTTATTAAACAAATTAATTTTATATACCATTTTAATAGAATTAAATATTAGCTATTTCTTTGTTGATAAAAAGTTAAATTTATAAATTACAATTCAGTTTATCTTTAGGTTTAAGTTTAAGGTTTAAGTTTAAGTGATGGTTGAATTTAATAGTTAGTACTAAGGGGACATGTGTTAAATGATGATTGGATTGAATAGTTGTTAAGAATATGTGTTAAATGATGATTGAATTGACTATTTAGAACTTAATATAATATATGATGAGGTTTTAAATTATTTTTTATTTTATTTTAAAAAATAATAAATTTTTATTATTAATTAAAATAATTTTGTATAATAATAAATAAAAATTTAAATCTAAAAAGTGTTAATATAATAATAATAAAAACCTATACTTTTTTTAAATTACCAATAAATTATTTTACACATACAATGCACATGTAATATAAATCTTTACTTTTACAAATTATTTTTCACATACAGTGTACTTTTATTTTTCATATACCATGTCTTCATTTTAACAACACTCTATTCACACATGTCCCATGCATCAAGGCATTTACAAAACTGGGCATTGTCCAACCCTTAAAACATCAAAATTATTCAAAAAACTAGTTATCTGAAACTGTTCATTAATATTCAAAAAGCAATCAAGGATCAAAAGATCATCCTTAATCTTCAGCGAGAAACTTCAACTTTCGCACAACCTGTACAAAGAGTTTTAATAAAACATGACATAGTTGGAACATTCAGCTGCCCGATGCTCTGAAATCTGCCAAGATCCATTTAAAATGTTAGATCCATCTTTTGCCAGTAAATCTACAAGTGTATTTCTTTCTCGATAAATATGCATAAAATGCACAGTTTCAAACAAATCTGCCAATCTGTGAACTTCAAGCAAAATCTGCGCAAGCTGAATGTGATGATTGTGATACTTACCAATAGCCCAATTGATAACAAGCTGAGAGTCTTCAAAATCTGCAAATGCTTATAGTTATGTTCCAAAGACAGAGTAAGAAGAAGCTTTAACACAATAAGTTCA
Organism: Pseudotsuga menziesii; assembly: GCA_001517045.1. NCBI lineage: Eukaryota > Viridiplantae > Streptophyta > Pinopsida > Pinales > Pinaceae > Pseudotsuga > Pseudotsuga menziesii. The sequence continues at coordinate 174,880 of LPNX010743069.1, forward strand.
ACAAAATTATTAGTTCCAAGACCCAAACCAGCTTTGAAAGTAAAATAGTGATTATCAGATATAAAGAGCAGTCCCCCAGCACCACAAATTTTTGGATCCCCTGATGCCGAACCATCAAAATATCCCCAAGGATATGATTTATCAATTACTTCATCCAAAACATGTCTAAATCTAATAATCTTGTCTTGGGGAAAAGAACTCAAACAACCCAAACAGAAAGATGAAACCTAGAAAGGAGATAAGACATAATCCTCAAAACAAATTTGATTTCGCGCTTTCCAAATAAACCATAACACAATAATTGGCAAAGAGCTGATGTGTTTCACTTCTCCCTTCATACACCAATTCTCCAAACAAAGACTGACTGAGATGCCAATCCATAAATTGTATAAGCCCAACTTAGCCTCTAATTCAATCCAAACTTGTCTGGTAAAAGAGCAATCCACTCCTAAATGAACATTAGAATCAGAATCAGTTTTGCATAAATAGCATCTGCCAGGCCCTTCCTTACCTTTACAGCAAATAACATCCCAAGTTAAAGCTTTATCCTTTAATAAAAAACAGCAGAATTTTTTTTCTTTAAGTGGACATTTGAACTTCCAAAGAACCTTCCACCACTAGGAAAGTTCCTCCACCTGTCTATCCAACATTAATTGAAGATAACCAGATCTTGGAGTGTATTTCCCTGATTTAGACTGATTCCAAATCAGAAGATCCTCATCACATGACAATCTGACATGACTGGTTTTTAATAAAGCCAAATATTCATTCCAGCAAGTGATATCTTGTTGATCAACAAGATCAATCAAAGCAGCTAAAAACCAACCTTGATTAAGCAACAAAGACACATCAGGAAAACCAATATCTTTTAGAAAATAAAATCCACCAGAGTGAATTTTATCCACCAAGCTAAGTGGTAGAATGTGTCTCCACTTACAACCAACCCAAGGATCCACTTTGATTCTAACATTGGCTCCATTCCCAACCTTCCAAATAAGAAAGTTACTAATAAGTTCAAAAGACCAAAGCACTGCTTTCCAGTAGATGGACATGCATCTTTTCTTTTTAACTATCACACGAATCCAATCCAATAGGGATAAAGGATAAATATACTTTTGAAAAGCAATCTGCACCCAAAGACCCATTCCATGAAGCAAATTCCAAACATTCTTGGCAGCAAGAGCTTTAGCAAATAGAACTGGAATCTTCAGCCCCCAACCTCCCAAAATTTTTGGACATGCTAAATTTTTCCAAGATGTCCAGGGCAATCCAGAAGGGTCAGAATTCCCTGCCCATAAAAATTTAAAACATAATCTTTTGATCTTTTCAATAATGCCCAAAGGAATCCATAAATGTATCCAGTAAACTGGAATAGCTTCTATTATATATTTAACCAAAATAAGCTTACCTCCCTTAGACAGCCATCGAAAACTCCAGTTCTTGATTCTCTTTTCCACCTTAACCACTAGCCAATCCTAATCTTTGCTGTAATATCTGCAAGGTTTGAGATAAAACCCAAGATGTTTCAAGCCAACTTCAAGTTGAGCAACTATAAAAGTAAAAATATTCTGTACAGTAATCAGCTCAACATCATCCAACTTGGAGTATAATAATGCTGATTTATCTACATCTATCAGCATCCCATAAGCTTTACAAAAAGTTTGCATAATCTCATAAAGGATTGATAGAGATTGCTCAGAACCATTAGAAACCATGACAATATCATCAACAAATAAAACATGAGTTAAAGTAATATCATTCCCAAAAGATATTCCATGAAAATCACTAGATGCTTTTGCTAACAATAAGGCCCTACCCAATCCTTCAACAATTATAAGAAAAAGGAGCGGAGCCAGAGGACAGACTTACCTCAATCCTATGCCTGATTTGAAAAAAAATGAAGCCGCTCCATTAATCAATACAACAAATGAGACAGATGAAAGACTGCTCATAATCCAAGAAATAAAAGGAACAGAGAAACCCATTTTAGAAAGGATTATCCTCAGATAAGTCCAACTAAATTTGTCATAAGCTTTAGACAGGTCAATTTTTAAAACCACAGACTTCAATTTTTTACATTAAATGGTATGTAATCCTTCCTGAATTACCCCAACTACATCATGAATCTGTCTGCCAGGAAAAAACCCAAATTGTTCACCAGAAATGTACCTGCCAAGTACCTTCCTAATACAAATCGATATAATCTTACCAATGATTTTGTAATAGAAATTACATAAAGAGATTGATCTAAAATCTTCAAAATATTTAGGCAAATCAATCTTAGGAATTAAAGCAATAAAAGTTGAATTGAAGGTAGCAGGTACTTTACCATACTTTCGGGAGTCATCAATAACTTTTAATAGATCCGGACCCAAAACATCAAAAAGCACTCTATAAACCTCCACTGGGATCCCATCCGGACTCGGAATCTTATCATTTTTACTTACGGCTAAAACAGATTGAATCTCCATCAAAGAAACAGGAAGCATTAGTTCTTCATTCTCCAATTCAAAAATAGAGGTAGGAAAAGACTCAGCAATATTCATAATCTCCAGAAGATGAAGTATCTTGTCTTCTTGAAACAAATGCTCAAAATGCTGTACACCGGCCTTAGCAATTAATTCAAATCCTTCCACTGAAATTCCATCATCTCCCTCAATTTTCCAGCTAGAGTTTATATTCTTTCAATGATTAGCAAACTTGTGAAAGAAAGAGGTATTGTCATCCCCACATAAAATCCAGGTAGCCCTACTTTTCTGTCTTGCTTCCTACTCATGAACTAAAAGGATAATTCTTCTACGAGACTCCAAATCAACTAGAGAAATCCTATCAGCCTCAGTGGAGAAACCAAAGCCAGGTTTGTTAAAAGAATCAACAATCAAACCTTCAATTTCCACTAATTCCTTGGTCTCCTGAACTTTTTGATTGATAGACCAAGATATAGAAACATCCTTGATAATTTTAAGGTTAGCCACAAAATGAGACGCAACAGAAACTAAAGGGTTATCCACATACATAATCCAGGAAGCCTTAAGTAAGACAACAAAATCCTCGTTTAATAACCAATGGGCATTAAATTTGAAAGGAGACCGAGGTTTAGGATTATTGGATAATATCTAAAGGAAAACTAGCTAATGATCAGAATCCCCCCCATAACCCACCCATTGCCGAAGATGCAAATTATCTAAATCCATATAAATGAGCTAAAACGAAAAGTCTGTCCAATCGTTTACAGATATTTTCATTTCCAACTCTTCTATTAGACCAAGTAGGAGCTAATACATGTGGAACAACATCCACAAGACCAAAAGCATCCAAACTCTCAGAGAAGAAATATGATAAACTATCCACACGAGCCTTTTCACCCCAAATTTCTGAACAACCCAAAGAGAAATTCAGATCTCCCCCAAATATCAATCTAGAAGTTTTAAGACGTTCCAAAGAGAGAAGATTGTTCCAAAACCTAACCCTATCCAGATAGGGCCCATAAATATTCATAAAACATAAAATCTCCTTCATTTCAATAGAATACAAGGATGCAAACAAACCAAAATCCACCACCCAAGCACTTATAAATTCTAATCCTCCAAGCTAATAACAATCCTCCAGACTTCCCTTTAGCATCCAAAGAAATAAAGACCCAACCAGAGAGCAATAATTCCAGCTCACTAGCCAAGCTGAGCCCATCCCCCATAATTTCTTGTAAAAACAACTAGTTTTTTAGGTAAACTAGCTAAACCCCGATAGTTAAGAGTTGTCACAATCATGGTGAAAACCTAGAATGGGCATCCACTGCTCTAAATGCCCCGGATTGATGTTCCAAAGAAACAATATGATCCGTCTCTTGTAGACAAACATAAACCCTGGGGTATGCATCAACCATAACTCCAGGATGTGCCACATTCATAACCCCAGACGAAACGATTTTTGAACAGGATCTGAGATAATAACCCTTATCCTTAAACAAATTAACTTTTACAGGTGATACAAACCCTAAACCACCTAAAGTAGAATCCAAACTCATGGAAGCTTCTGAAAGAACTTCCATCAGAGGATCAAAAGAATTTAATTCTTTAAACCCAGGAAAAGTAAAATTTTCATTAATAAAAGGCTCATCCAATAAAATAGGTTTAAGAACATCCAAGGATAAAACCTGTTCTTCAATATCCAAACCCGTAAATCCCTCAGATAAAAGATCATCCACAGGATAAAACTGTTGATTAGTTAAAACCTCATCAAATACCAAATTATGCTCAGATACTTGTACATCAGGCACTAAAATAGGTTCTCTTTGAATTTCGGAGACATCCGCCTGAGAATCAACCCCAAATTTATCCAAACCCTCCTTAGGGAGACGACCATCAAAACCCACAGATTTCTTCACCTGCCAAACAGATTTAATAGCCCGACCCGATTTATGATGAAAAGAAATACTACCATCAAAGGCTAAATGCCCATGTCCATGACACCTAAGACATTTAAAAGGAACCCCAACGTAGTCCAGAGGTTGTTTAAAGCTTATATTAGCTTTTGAAATCATCAAATCAGCCATTAACCCTTTACTGATATCAAGAAGAACTAAAATTTTACCCAGACAACAGACACCAGAATGAAGAAAGGATAGGTCAGCTTCAAGAAACATTCCCAGGGAATTTCCAACCAGCATAAAGAAATCTAGGGACTAGAACTCAAAAGGGAGATTTGGCATTTTTACCCAGATTGGTAGAGTATCATACCTTTTAGAGTGCGGGTCAAACAAAGGGGTCCAACGCTTAAATAAAAGACCAGTTCCCTCCTATCTCCAAGAACCAGAAATGATTAAATCCGAATCCACAACTTCATGGAATTTGAAGGTAATCCACCTCTGCGGTAGAACATACACCTCTAGACAGAACGAAATAATATCGAGCCAGGTATCATTGACCCATTTCTTTAAACCCGTCGAGCTAAACTTGCGCCCTCCGAAGCGCCCGGCCAGAGTATGTGCGTTAGTCAATATAATTTCATTCATCTTAATGTCTTCTCCCACAACTAACATAACAAGATTCACAGCTTTTTTTATAACATGTGCAGGTCTTTTCACATGCCCACCAGCTCCAGGAACAAACCTCTCTTTCCTATCCAAGGAACCGACTAGAAAATCCATAGCACCCACCAGCGAGTTCACAACCCTTGACTGATGAAGATTAGAGACATCTCCAAGAGCTAGTGAAAGCTCCTGTTCCGCAGATCTATCAAAACTGTCCACCTGAGAATCCAAGACATTACCAACACCTCTCACCGTCCTAGAAGAGTGCAAACCGCATTCATCGACCTCCACAAAACCTAGAACAACACACGGCTTAGAATGAGCAGACCCCAAAGGAGCAACAGACTGAACCTTTGCCTTATCAGATAGATCAGAAGTATCCACAACATTTTCCCCTAAACCCACGGGAAAACCCAAATCGCACTATTCGAATTCTTCATCAGAGGAGAAATCCTCTTTGCTCAAAGGCAAAACAATCGACTAAAAACAAGTTAACCTCCCATTCGAAGGCTTGGTCGTGTGCTTTGTTTTGGGAGGAGTAATACAAATCACACAATGCACAATGCACATGTAATACAAATCTTTACTTCTACAAATTATTTTTCACATACAGTGTACTTTTATTTTTCACATACCCTCCCATTCGAAGGCTTGGTCGTGTGCTTTGTTTTGGGAGGAGTAATACAAATCACACAATGCACAATGCACATGTAATACAAATCTTTACTTCTACAAATTATTTTTCACACACAGTGTACTTTTATTTTTCACATACCATGTCTCCATTGAAAACGCCCCTGCCTAAAAATTATTTTAATATAAATTAGTTTAATAATAGAAGATATTTCAAGTTTTTTTACTTCTTATAAAGCTATAAGTTTATAGGTTTAAATCCTTATATAGAGTATATTTAGTAAACTTTAATGGTGAGAAAAATAATTTCTTATCTGGTCAACAAAAGGTTTTGGTTAAAAACTTAGGTTGTGGGGACATTTGGTTATGATTGTCTCTACTGGTTATAAGTGTCTTTAGTCATGTTCAAAATTCATAACTATATGTACATAACACTTATAAAAGATAGGTCAAAATTTTATACACTTAATGTAAAACTTAAGTTTAACTTTTAATATTTAACCTTAACCTGTAATATTGAATTATTATTATTTTGTATAGAAGAGGTGCATTCTATAACCTAGTATGGGAGAGATGTGTAACTCATTTCGTGCTCATTTAGAACTGATGATTGCACCAAAGAGGTGCATTTTACAACCCAATATGGGAATGATGTGTAACTCTTTCCGTGCTCATCTTAGAGTTGACAAGTATACTTTATTAAAAATATATATATATATATATTATTAAAAATAACATGTCAACTTAAATTAAATTTAAGGTATTTAAAATTATATATATATAAACAATATAAATTAGATAAACTAAAACCATAAACATTAAATTACATATGTTTTCAATATTTCTATTTAAAAAAATTACACTTTAAAAAATTTGATCCCTCTTATACTTGCAAAATCTTTTTAAATGATAAATCTATACTTGCTAAATCTTTTTAGATGATAAATCTATACTGGTATGAAATAAAAATTTATATGAAAATTACTTGAACAAAAATTTATATGAAAATTACTTAAACAAGAATGTGGAAAAGTAAAACTGTGACTTTATTTGGACAACGTGACGTCGATGTCAAAATTACGTGTAGTTCGATCGTAAAACGCGTTATCAGGAAACGTTAATAATCGAACTTATCGGAGCGTCGGAGCGCGAGTTGATCATGCTCACCTCACACGCTGCGTGAGCCGTGAAGCAAAATATCACACTGTTTTTATTTAATGACATGGACCGAGATTGAAAAAAGCACGATTCGCTTCGTATTCTTGCTCATCGTCAACAACAATTCCGTTATTTGTTTCGCAACTGGTGTTCTGTCATTCTTGTATATCAAACGTACCTTCAACTTTAGCAGCCGGTCTCTGAGAGGGCCCGTCGCCATATATTTAGCGGCGACAATGGTAGCAAAGAAGGACGGATTTGTTTTGTCTTATAAAATTAGAGACTGTTTGAGGCCCCGGTTGCCTGCCATATTGAATAGGTGAACAGGTTGTACTGGTTTTCTTCTCACCACAAGCTGTGGGACGTTCCGGTTTTGTTTTCATAAACCCTCAAGAGAAGGAAGGAGGAGATATATCTTCCGCACTAGTTTGTCTGCGTAGCCTAAGGCCGGTGAGATTATCTCTAATCACAGGTTCCGAGATAAATACCCATTCGATGATGCAGGAGTCCAAAGAAACCGCGACGAAGCGACCTCTGGAATCATCATTACCTTGGATTAGGAACAGAGGGGGTGCGGAGGCCGAGGCCGATTATATAAATCCTATTCGGAAGCGGCCGTGCTCAGGCGGAGACGGAGACGGCGACAGCTTTGAAGAATTCTTCACTCTGCTTCAACGAATCAAGGCGACAGAAAGATACTGCTTCAGGACTCGTAATCAGATCAACCGCCAAGATCCCGCTGTAAAATGCGTCAAAACCGTTGCGTCCAAGCATTCCTGGCATCCGTCCTTCGAATGGGAGGATTTCTCCAGCCGAGGGAAGCGAACCTGCGACGTCGAGTCCGGCTTGTCCGCCGTGAAGGCCGGCGATGAGCGGATCAAGGTCGAGAAAGAAGTAGTTCGCCACGCGAGTAAGAATCTGAAACCAAAGACCAGTCTGAATCCGGATCTGGAAGGCCTGGATCTCAACAGTTTACCGGCAGGGTTGCCGCTGTTTCAGTAGGTATTAGGTTTTCGCAGATAAAATAACAAGACGGCTATTACAGGCCAAGCTGTTAGCATGGCCAAATATCCGCAACGTCCAGTGGCAACTTTAGCACATCATATGTATGTATATATCTCTGATGCTATTTTACATCTAAATCATAGATCATAATTATCCTTTAAAACGGCCGGACTATAGACGTTTTGAAATCTTCCGGTTCTTTGTCTTCTCTTCAGCTTTATTTGCTTATTCCATAGGACGAAGTATGTTTCCCTGTAAAGTTATATTCCTTTTGAATAAAAGCTAAAGTTCACCTGTGAAATTAGCAGAATTTTTATGAAAGGATGAGGATAAAAAACACTGCATCTACAGTTTTCTGTTTGAGATTTAGAAATTGGACGCATCAACGCCATTATCTAACTTTTTTAGATCAAAATTTAATTGTTTTCCGAGCCGTTCGATAGGTAAGGCCGTTGCCAGGGTCGAAATGTTACAGTCACTGTCCATTGCTTGCCTTTTGAAAAAAAAATCCTCTATGCATCGGCTGTCAAATGCAATGTATTGACAGGAAAATATGATTTTTGCTGTGTGATGAAAGAAAATAGTGTACTTGTTATCTTGATCATATATAATGATTATTAACAATCCAGAAATTTCAGCCTTAAATTACTGTAATTTCCATTTCAGTTGCATTCGATAATTCTGACTTGGATTTGTATCTATTTTTTCAAAGAAATTTAGGAATTTCCAGCTCAATTGCATTTCGATAATTTCTGACTTCGAAATTTTATATATTTTTTGAAAGAAAATTTGGATACCTAGGGTTTGTTTTTAAATATAGGATTGGTGAATTTTGATTTTTTTTAAAATTTAAATTTAAAATTGTTTAAATTGTATTTTTAAAATTTATAAATAGATTCATTATTCTTAAATACTTCATAACATCTCGATTATATATGATTTTTTTTTTTTAAATTTACCAAACTTCCAAAAAAAAATAAAAACCTAAAATATTTTTTCAACAAACAAAAAATATATATATATATAAGAGTTAAAACTTAGAATATTTAGTCCAGACCTTAAATATTTCCTATTCTGGCTATACCTTAAATATTACTTAAATATTTCCCATTCTGGCTATAGGGCCCAAAGATAATGTTTCAGGATACCTGCAGTTACATTTTTTTTGGCGTTTTGAATGCTTCTCTTGTATTTTCAATCTTATTAAACAGAATTTATTGAGGATAATGGATGAGTGGTTTCAGAAAAGGAACAAGTTTCTATTTTATGATTCTTGCCAATGGATTTTAATATTCTGGCCCCTATTTTACAAATCCTAAGTTGGAGGATTTTACATTGATGCATTTAAAATGTTACCAAATAAGATGTGTGCATTAAAGCAATGAAAGCCTAAGTTGGAGGATGTTGCTCTTCACATTTAATAGTTTGCCAAAAAGCTAAACGAGTTGAATTCGAAAGAGACATCCAATGGTTGGCAGGCTGTTTGAGTTGTTAAGTAGTTAATGCTGCGTCAGAGGGCTTGAAGAAACTACATAGTGCTCGGCTCTGCTGGTAGGATGCTTAAAAGTAACGGGAGGTTGATGCTATGTCAGAGGGCTTGAAGACTTCTCCAGAAACTAAATAGTTCTCGCTGTGCTATTACGATGCATAGAAGTAACGGCAGATTGTTTGACTTGTGAAGTAGTTAATGCTACGTGAGAGGGTTTGAAGACTTATCAATAACTACATAGTGCTCGGCTGTGCTGATAGGGTGCAAAAAAGTAACGGAAAGTAGGAGTTAGTCGGCTATTAATTGGACTACACGGGTCTTGTGGCGATTATTTGGGCAGTGGGTAGCTAGTCGATTATGTCAATTTTAGGATGTTGTAGAGTAGCTTTAAAATCCAACTATCATCAAAATACCGCCGTATTAGACCGTGTCACATGTTCATGTTACCCAACCCCAACCGTGTCGGATGTTCATGTTACCCAACCAGTATTGACGCCGACACATATTAACCATAATTAGAGATCAACTGGTATTGACGTGGACACATTTCCACTATAATTAGTGATATCCATGATGCGTAATGAAGGTATGAGTGGACCGAGGGGTTACATTAGGAGATTTCGCTGTGCATCTCCACTTGTCAGTCAAATAGTTTTTCTAAGTTTCACTCTATCTGATCAGTGTATTCACGAGAATGAATGGTACTTTGTATGACTGGTTCACTTATAAGCCCACGTCGTATTTGTGGAAATTGATTTTATTACCATTTATAAAATGAGTAAATGACATGAGCAACCAGAGGTCTGAGCAAAAAATTAGATTGGCGTCGAAGGAAAAAATTAACTAGGGGTGGATAAAAACAATTGATAAGAAAGATGAACGATTTTCAGAGAATTTACTGTAAAATAAACCTCGTCCTGAACTGAAACAAGAGTAAGATTAAAAGGAACCTCGTCCTGGGCTGAAACAGGAGTAAGATTATGTAACTACATCAACTGCTTTTTTGGTTAATTAATACTGATAAAATTGGACATATTCATTAAACACTTGTTCTACAGTATAAAATAGGCTAAATAGAAGAGAAATCAACGCTCTATAAGTTATAGAGTACATACAACTTAGATTACTAAGCTGTATATATATCTTATCAATAATTGTTTATAATATACAAATATCTATATTTGTTTGACCCCTTCCTGAAGATTTCTAATCTCCTGCAAATCTCGTAGTCAATAAGAACTGTTATATACAGTAATCATTCTGTAATCAAGTCAAAATTTAATAGAAAACATAAACCATCTCCTCTCTAAAAATGACAGACACAGAGTTTCAGACCTACTTCCACTCAGTCATATCTGATAAGCATGCTAACTTGCAAAAACTCCAAGTTCAAAACACTGTCAATCACCCAAACTGATAACCATAAACAAAATTATCGTTTTAAAAGACTAATGTTGAGCCAGCATCCATCCTCAATCCATGAATATACTCCTTGAAGAGAGAAAAACCATTCACAGAGTTTCAGACCTACTTCCACTCAGTCATATCTGATAAGCATGTTAACTTGCAAAAACTCCAAGTTCAAAACACTGTCAATCACCCAAACTGATAACCATAAACAAAATTAATTGACCTCATCCTTTTAAAAGAGTAATGTTGAGCTTTAAAAGACTAATGTTGAGCCAGCATCAATCCTCCATCCATGAATATACTCGAAGAGAAAACAACCATCAATTAAACCAACTACAACTTTGAAAGATGATCCGCCTCCTGATTATATTCTCTGTATATGCGAGAGAAAGAGATGAAAAAGAAACTGTGATCTGATCTTTAACTTTGTTGATCTAGTGATCAATACCAATAACATGAAGAACATAATTACTTCCATCCCATTCAATTATGACTTTTCATTAAAAAAAAAAAGTGGAATATGTTATTTGTAGAATGTGGTTTTATTGATATTTTAAAATTTTGTATTATGTTATAAATATGGTATGAAAATTATTTGTAAATCATTAACTTAATATTGATAATTAGAAATTGGATTATTTTGAAAGCTAATTAATATATAGATTTTTTTTTGTAAAATTACAAATTCATTAATGTTTTCTTTTTATGTAAACTTTGTTTACTCTATGTATACACAGTTGATAACATGAGTTTAAGTTAAAAAGATAACCAAAAACTTCTAATACAGATATTTCATAAACATAAAATAAAAATATATGGTGAGAAATATTTTATAAATATAAAAATAAAAACATTTGTTGATACAAATCCTAGGGAAGGTTACACACCTGTTATGAAGGAAGTTAGTTCGAGTTACATATTTTCATGGTTTTCAAAATCAATAGAAGGTATTTGCACATGTATTTTTATATATATATATATTTTATGAAAAAGTATATTTTATATTCTGAAGAGTAGGTTTACAAAGGCACTAGTATCAATTCAAAAAATTTCTTAAATACCTTCATATTAAGTTGCACTAGATTATTTTAGTTATATATCCAAAAATACAATTTGTAGTAATCTTTTCAAACTTGACCAAAAAGAAACAACAAACAAAGCCTCCACATTATTATAAGCCAAACTAGACCAAGATGGCAACATATTCTATATAGTAAACAAATTGTGCACTTGAGCCTTATAAGAATATCCATAGCTAATAGTAGAAGAAATATGATTGAACGATCACAATAACCTAATCCTCTAGATGCTCTTCTCCATCCTTATAGAGAGCATCAAATTTGACATTGAGTTCCTTGTAAATTAATAAGAGAAGTAGATTCTCTTAAAATGAGCCTTGACTTCTTTTAAACTCATTTCCAAGGGAAGAAGATTGATATTGTATAGATTTACTTTGTCATTCATCCAAGAGGTAACCAAAGTAGATGCCCCATAAACCTAAATATGTGATAGGACCAAGTCCAAGGAAACCTCTAGCAATATTTGTAAGGCAATGACCTCTACCAGATTAATGGAACCAGTTCCAATGTTAGCTTTGAAATCATGAAAATGAGAGTAAGACATGTAGATAGACCCCACTATTGGAATGTGTAATTTTAATATTACATGTGTAATGGTGTCTAGTATGATGTCGTAAGATGTCTTATCTAGCATTAGAAGGCATAAATAAGTCTAATCTTATGTAAAAAGGAGTTATCCTACATGCATGATAGAGTAATATGCTCCTATTACCATTCATTATATAAAGAGGGGGAAAATAATTTATCCCACCTGTATTTTGGGCATACAAGTATCATATCTTGTGAATGCATTATGATGTTATTGTAAAGCTACAAAGCATATGTGGAGTGGAGCTCTCTTGTAAGATTGAAGATTTTTAAATATCTGGTGTATTGTTCTCTTATTCTTTTGTCTCTTGTTCTTACATGATTATTATTGCTTGTATGAATATAAGGCTAGACTAGTAGATCGTTTCTATTGATTTACATGTTACTGTAAATGTATTGTTGTATGTTTATGCATATTCTCAATATTCTAACATGGTATCAGAGCTAGTTTCTATGCTCTACATTCTTTGGTAATTTTTTTGAATTTTCTTATACGCAATGATTTGTTACTTTGGTAATTTTTTTGAATTTTCTTATAAGCAATGATTTGTTATATTTGAGAGTTGGGCCCTCCATATTTTATAATTTGGCACTTGATCTATCATTCCCAACTGGTATTTTATTATATATAATCATTTTGTTGCATATTTGAATTTTTTTTAACCGTCACCATTAATTTTCAGAAATTTTCAAGTTTATTTATTTATATTTTTTTGTAGATTTGAAATGAAATCGATTGTATACTAATATAACATCAAATATCTATCTTTTGGATTCCAGGTGGTTTGTCTATTTTTGGTTCAAGTAGTTGCAGGATTCCATCCATACAGATTTAGCTCCAGTTTCGACAAATTTTCTACAGTTTTTGGGTCTTGACAATTATATATTCACCCTATACACAACTAGTGAGTGTATGCATTCCCTATAGTGGACCATAGTGTGTATGCCCTTATTTTGGGAAAATATTTTGCATTTTGGAAAAGTCAATTCGTTGTTTTATGCATTAGAGGTTAAGATTCATTGGTTAGTTACATGAAGGTTTTGACATTGGTGAGAACTTTTTGATTTTAGTGTCGTTTCTCTTCCTTTTTCATCTATTCATTTTTTTGCATTTAAGGGTTTAAATTTACTATCACACTATGAATTTAGGGCTTGTTTATGTTCTTGCACTAGTTGGATTTAACTATCTCTCTTGGAAGAGAAAGAATGTAACATACCCAACTGCAACACTATTGAATAACAACCAAGCGAGAAAGCATGGGTGAAACATGATACTAGGCTATAACACATTCCCAATGTATTACCCAATCCACAAATAAATTTTTTCAAACAATTAAATGATTAAAGAGAACACCATTCATTCTCCAAGCAATGGAAGTTAGATTGTAAAATAATTGATTTACCATAACCAAGGATTAAACAACTTTAAACTTCAAATACCTATCCCAACCAACCAATTAAAGGTTTAAAATGGAGTTCCAACGATTAACCTCATCTTCTTGACTCCAACAATGCGACTCTGACCTAAACGAGCGCTCCATACTTTTTTGACTTCCAAAGTTGGAAGTCGAAAGTCAGTGTACCCAAAAACAAAATAACACTTCCAGCCTCGACCTGTGATTTTTTACGTCGGCATGTCAGAAGTCAGGAGTTGGTGACACTGTACCAACTTTGCAATCAACGCCTCCAACTTTCGATTCTCGACGTTGGCACATCTGTAGTCGGAAGTCGGCATGGTCAAGAGAACTTAACATAAAAATATCTCCGACTTGACGATTTCTATGTCGACACAGTCAAAATTCGGAGGTCGGAACCACACAAAATTAAGAAGAATAAAATCAAATAGAAAAGGAAAGACAACTAGATTTTTTTTTGTTTTCCTGAAATTGACGAAGGTATAAAAGATGATTTTCCCAACCGGATCCCTACTCTGGAATCCTAACCAAAGACAAGTTTCAATCTATCCAATTGACACCAAAACAAGCAATCATGACATTTAAAACACAAGTCATGAGGAAAATTATCTAAGACAACAAGGCCTTAGGTTGGAATTTTCCCTTTATAGGCTTCTAATAGCTCCTATCATTGATAGACATCTCCTTTCGCTTAACTCTTAAAATCAAGGACTTATAAAAGACCATCCCTCTGACTTGGAACATTTCAATGGATTCCTTTTGTTATCACTCAGAATTTTCCCTTTGGTTGTGGAAGTATAATTCCAAGGTAACCTCACAAACCAATCTTTAGGAGGAAAGTTGGCTTCTTTCCTGCTAGAGAGGGATCTCTCAACAAATAAATACAATGGCCAGAGATATTCTTAAATAAACAAATTTTGATTATGGCTGAAACAAGAGGGTATCAGTGGGCATGGAGTTAAAATCACAAGTTACTATAAATGACAGTGCTTTGCAATAATATTTCTTCATAGAGGCAGGGTAGTTACTCTTTTACAGTCAATTTCTTGATTGTCTGATGGTAAGGAAGAAAAATGAATAGTCCATTAATATGGGCATCAATAGATGTATCCAATATTAACTTTAGAGGAATCTTGTTTATGAATACTTGAAATCAATGAACTAGAGCATATGATTATGGATTTTGATTCAATATAAACTCATTCAAGCATGAAATACAACACAATGGAAAAGGATAATAGGAAAGACATTCACATGAGAAAAATTAAGTACAGACTATAAAACAACAACACAAGAATATCTGATACATACATTTTTTTACTTGGATCTGCAAATTTTATTATCCTGAAATGCTGAGTTGCAAAATGAGTTTCACTATCACAGGTTCTAACACTAATTAGATTACAAAAAATGCTTTTATACATTAAAATGCTCCTTGAGCTGATACCTAACTACCTACATTCTAAAAATAGGTTCCTTGTAACTTCCTTATTACATCTAGCATATAACTAAATAAACTAAATATTCCTAAATATTAGAAAAGCCTTTAATTCCATTTGAAGTGGATCTTGGTATGTCTTCAATTTTGAGCCTTGAAATGAAAATATTCATTGATGTAATCTATATCATTTTTCCAAATTTCTCAATGGTGTTCCATTGGTCTTCAGATGGCACTTCAAGATTCACCATTTCTTTAGCTAGTGCCCTTATCTCCACATCATCCACATAAGAAATAGGTGTTAGCTTGGCACCAATCATCCTGAATGAGTCCACTATTTCAAAGTCCACAACCGATTTATCAATTATAGGCTATAACCTATCTTGACAGAGACTAAGTCATATTTTCAAACTTTTTGTGATCCAATCTAGCTTTAATAAGCAAATCCTGATATTCAGATTGAGATATCAACTTTCCATCCTTGTCCCAAAAAGAAGGTAGATCCTTTTGAAATAATTCTATAAACAAGCCTTTTAAAGACTTCACTTGCTGCAACATCTGGTCTGTCTTTGCTTGGACACTTTCAATATGATGATGTTTCTCGATTACCTTCCTCACCCAAGTTATGAATTTGAATAATGTCCTTAATACCCATTGTTTTTAACTATTCTTCAGACAAAGTATTAAGAAAATTTATAGTGTTTCAAGTTGTATCTGTTTGTTTCCTATCCAATGTAACACCCCGGTTTTGACCTCGTTGCATTAGATGTATATGATGTATATATATATTGTAAATGATCATGGTGCGGAGCTAACGGCCAAGGCCCCACCATTGATTGGTTATGCTATGTTTCAGGTTGAAATTGTCACGGATGGTGTATCGGGGCATGCGGCATACGTATTAAGTTTTATTATCATGTACATATGCATATTTAATTAAATAACCCGACCAGCTACGATCGCGGTAACTAAATTGAGAAGGGGCATGATTCTCACAAGGATAAGGGTGGGGAAATTGTTAAACCTTGGCCAATGAGGGAAAGACCCATGTGTCATCTTCCTTTGTCTTACCCAATGTTATACACCTGAGCGGCACCTCTCCGTCCGAGTGCCGACATCCCTCATGTTGGCACACAAAAGGACACCTATGGATAGAGGTTTTCCCAAAACACTATAGCTTGGTTTATCATGAAATACATTCCCTCACCATCCACTTAGTTACTTTGTCATTTAACCATGTTGAGATGTATTCGCGACTTTCCTATTATACAACTCGCGCATCATTCGTGAGTCTCGGTTGTTACAAGTCGCGCATCCTTGTATTTGCAGGTTGCTCTTATGCTAAGCCGCGAATCATTTGCGGGTTGCTCTACTGCATACCCGCGCATATGTCTCAAACATTAAAACATAAAAACCTTCGTTGATTGGAGATTAGTTAAGTCATTTAACTTAATTTCCTCAATTGCCACAACTTCCCCAACCTTCGAGAACTGCCTTATTTCACATATATAAATACAGGCCTTGGGGAGGGTGTGGGTTACTTACACATGGAGAGCAAAGTTATGCTGGTGGAGTTTATACAGAAGTCTGTGGAGCAGTTGAACTCAGAATCCTTTGGTTGCAGAGGAGTCCTTGTCTTAGACGCTGGGTTGTAACCTTAACTCTTTCCATTATTGATAATAAAGAGATTACTTCTTCCAAATGTGTTTCATGTCTTGTGATTGGATAAATGTTTATATTTTAGTATGATATATGTTTTATCTAACCTACGTATATGTACATGAATCATATTGTATCTGGAAGAGTGTTTCTTGACAGGTGAAAGAGGAACAATTCTGAAGATTCTGGAAATGGAACAGAGAGGAAGAGAATAGCAAGGATCGAACGTCGTTTAACAAGTAAGTCCTTCTAACCCTCCTATTTCCTATTCTGTACTTCAAGAGTCAATTGTCTGCAAGTGATTGAGTATGTTGGTAACCCCGACCTTCGGTTATTAGGTGTTTTATTCTGTACAACAGAACTGGCGACTCCGCTGGGGAAGCCCTAGACTGCTGTAGGTTTTTCTGTCCCTGACCAGTCTTTGCTTGGAAGCCTGTTTGTGATTTTATATCCTTGTTTTCACTTGACTCAGCCTTCTAAAGTCCTTTGATTTTTTCTTTGTTTTTGAGAAAAATTTCACACGCATTTGCGGGTTGTCTTTATAGACAGTCGCGAATACTGCTGTGCATTCGCGGGTTGTCTTTATAGACAGTCGCGAATCATTCGCGAGTTGCTCCAAGTGACAGTCGCGAATACTTTTGGAAGTTGAGATTTTGAAGTAAAGTTTGCTTGTTCTTTTGTTGTTATGATCTCTGTTTCCTGAGTGGATTTTCCTTATGAGTGCTGGGCAGTTTGTTTGAATACCCTGGGTGATCATACTTAAAGCTTTTTCGAAAGCCCTTGAGTATTTTTTACTTGGGTTATTTACTGTTTGCTTTCTGAAGTTTTTGGCCTGTTTGGGTACTAGGTTAAAGTGTCGTGGTCCAGATCAGTGATCAGGGTCTTGGACTTTGCTTTTCCAGTCTGTCATTTGATAGTGGTTGGTTGTAACTTGTCCTTTTTTAAAGTCTGCAGTGATTCTTTATCATTGTTTTCACCCAAGCTAGGATTCCTAGCCTTCCTGTATTGGTTGTTTGCTGCTTCAGTTTTCCTGTTTGCTTCAGTTCGTTGCTTCTTTACAGTTTATAAGTCTCAAGTTTACTCAAGTAGAGTGCATTGCAGATGCATAGTAGTTTTTGAGCATTTTTTAACGTGAAAAGAAAACATAGTTAATCTTTTGCATTGTGATTTTTGCATAAGTAGTGTTTATTTCATTTTAAAAATATTATCTCAAAAAATACAAAAATATAGGCTTAGTTTTTCTTATCATTGCTTTCAGTTCATCAATAAATATTTGAAAAATGAAAAGAAGTTTATTTTATAGTAGTAGTTTGCTTTGAATGCACCTTTACTTTCATTTATTTCTTGTTGAGTCAAAACACCATACAGTATATCACTTCCATTTCCTCTTGAGTAAGAAACAACCCTCTAAAATAAACGCATAAATTAAAATTTACTAGTAAGTTTTATTTTTAGGGGCCTTTCACCTACTAGCTTAGGCTAGACTTGTGGGCTAGGGAGTGTAAACTTCCCACAAGTTATAAACTCAGACGTAGTGGACTTTTTCGTTAGGTAAATTCTTGATTCTATCACTGTATCTGGGAAGCTCCTCTCAAATGGGAGTTAAGCACTAGGCCGCGTGGAGGCTTGGACAGAGGAGATAGCCCTCCGAATCCGTGTCAAAACGTAACCCAGGACTTTTGCGCATCTAGGGATTCTGTCCTAGACAGAGTTTCGGGCTCAGCTACCTTTCCCATGCGTACGAGTTCGAATGACGACTGTCCCCCCAGACTGTTGGTATTGTCAAGGTAGCCTTTAGTCTCTTGTCTTTTAGGGTTCATACCTAGGTAAACCGGAAGGTTATTTCTGGTTCACCTTGAACGGGATTGGAAGGTAACACTTGTGGAAAGTGTAGGAGGGCGGTGGGTGATTCCTCCGCTTGTGCCTAAGAAGCACCTCAAGGACACCAAGTAATCGTTCATCAGCTTTCTTCGGGAAAGTATATCTTTTACCCTGGTTTGATTGCTTGCGACTCTAGGAATTTTTTAGTGTATGCTCTGTGGATTTGCTTGTGTTTAGTTGGCCTTAGGGTGTGATTAGTCAAGTTTTTAATTCTGGAGGACCAACCTTTCAGGAGGTCAAGAAGGTTGAGAAACCTTCCTCCTCTCACCACATTGGAGCCTCCACCTTTACCTCAAAGGCGGAGATTAGACACAGAAGGTTCATTTGAACCTGTAGGAATAAGTGAAGTTCTTGGTGAACCAGAACTCATTGCTAACCATTTTAATCTAGATACAGTCGAGATAGAAGAATTGCAGACTGATGAGTTTGCAAGAAATTTTAACTCCCCCTTGACTGATTTGAACGATCCTGTGATCGTGCAAGTTAGACCATTTGATTCACCAGTGCTAGGTGTCCCTGTGAGTAGAGTCATGTCTTCTGCGGAGGAAAGTTCTTTTGTGTTTACCTCAACCCTTCCGGTTGAAGGGGTACTACCTCCCCCGGTTAGTGCCCCTAGATCTAGTTTGCCTTCTACACCTTTGACTCCAGCAAGCCGGGTGGTTCAACCATCGGTTCACTCCAACATAGGAGACACTTCTGGTAACACGGTTGCTGGGATCCCCAGTATACCTACCATTCCTTCTTCCTTCCCTTACACCACTCAGAGTGGTCCGGTAGGATCCTCGGCTTATGTCCAAGGATTTCCTTGGAATGGGGGGCACATTCCGCCATCCAGTCCATATGTAGGTCCATCTCCTTCATATGTAGGAGTGCATTTTGGGAGCAACACCTCTTACGGGCAGAGCTTCCAAACCCCTATTTCGGTCCCATACACGAGCTCTCCCTTTTTGTTGTTTAGCGGAGGGATACCTGCTCCAGTCTTTCAGACCCCTGCTTCTATGGGGACGACCCGAACCACTTACACTGCACCTCCCACCCAAAATCCTATGGCCTACGGATGGAACCCGTTTCAAAGCAACCTTCCCACTTCACAACCGGTGTCTGGGGGCAACCCCACTTTTACCCATGGGCATTCGGGGGTAGGACCCTCTAATCCCCAAGTTGGCACATCTAGTGCACCGGTTAGGCCCAAACTTCCTTTCCTGGCAACTTTAAACTTGCCAGACTTATCAAAGTTGATGAATGACCAAGTGAGGCATGACCTCTTGTGGCCACCTGTTCCCACCAAGTTGCCCTCGGATATCCCTAAATTTGAAGGTAAAACTGGTGAAGATCCTGGGGCACATGCCACCACTTTTCACTTATGGTGTTCTTCCAATTCATTGAATGAGGACTCAATTAGATTGAGGCTATTCCAGAGGACCTTGACAGGTACGGCGGCCAAATGGTATATTGAATTTCCTTCTGCTGCCTTTAGTAGTTTCTGGGATTTGGCTAGTGCTTTCCTTAGCCACTTTCAGCTTCCGGTTCGATACGATTTCGGAACGGACTTGTTGTCTACCTTTAGAAAAAACAAGGCTACCCACATCTCGGATCATATCCAAGAGTGGAGGAGGCGAAAGCCTGGACCCCATGCCGATGGTGTGGTTGGGTCTGTAACTCTCCCACCGTAGAGTCTTTAACTAAGCAACTTCACCAGTTGTCTGTCAAACAGTCTACGGTGGACGCAACAAAGGCTGCCCCCTCTCCCCAGAATGCAAATGTCTTTTCTCAAACCTCTCAGAAGGGCAATCAGCAGCCCGGCGGGAAGCAAAAGAAAGGTAAGAAAGGAGAGGGAAACCAAAACAAGCCAAAGCTCGCGAACAATGCTGATGGGGGAAAAAAAGAAAAGAAGAAGGTCAAGTTCCCTTGTAAGTTGTGCCAATAGGACCACCTTACTCACCTTTGTCCCCTCATGGATCAAGCCCAGAAGCTGCTCAAAGCTCAACAACCGGCTGTTCTGAAGGACCCGTTTCCCCAAGGACAGAACACTGCTTCAGCTTCTAATGTAGCAGGGGGCACTCAAACTGCCCCTGACCCTAATTATATGAACATGGTTCGATCTTCGACTTTGTTGCAAACCAGGAACAAAAACTATGAGAAAGAGATCGATGGGAAGGGTAAAGCTGTAGTTGAACCTTCCAACCCTCTCACTATAGAGAAACCTGCCAAGATTATGCCAAAGATACCCAAAGGTGTCTTTAAGAAGACTTTGCATAACCCAAATGCTAGGGCTGCTTCTAACTACTCTGTGGTTGAAGACTTAGCTCAAACCCCTTGTGCAATGTCAGCTTTAGAGGTGCTTCAGAGTTGTCCTGCCCAGTGGGATGCGCTCTTAGCAGCTTTGGGTAGCATGGATTCTTCGAGTTTCATGGCGAAATTCAATCTGTCTGATTTCAAAATTCGCCTGCCTTACCATGTAGCCCTATCAATAGATGTCGTCCATGGAGGTAAGACCATTGGAAGGGCAGTTGTTGATGAGGGAGCCTCTACATGTGTTATGTCCCTGGCCTGCTGGAAAGCTCTTGGATCCCCAGAGCTGGTCCCATCAAACACTTTGCTTACTGCTTTCGATGGAAGATCCTTCCGTCCGCATGGTATCCTGCCCGCTTTCGAGCTTAAGTTGGCAGGGAAAGCAGTGTCTGTTGAAGTTGAAGTGATTGATGCTCCCTTGGACTACAATTTGCTTCTGGGAAGGACATGGACTTATGCAATGTCTGCTGTTGCATCGGCTGTTCTTCGTGTAGTGGTTTTTCCACATGAGGGCAAGTTGGTTACTATTGACCAACTTGATTTTACCCGAAAAGGCCGTTTAGAGTCTAAGGATTCCACTGTTCCATTGGTTGATCAGGCCAAACCTGCTGCACAGAGCTTGGGAGCTGGAATGTATGCATCATTGATGGGCACATTTGACCTTCCATCCCTGGTGAACTACATTGGTTCTACTACTGTGGGGAGGTCCATCGCTACGGTTTTCGATAGGACTGATCCTTGGGTCCTCCCAACTCCCCATGAACCAGAAGTGCCCTTATCGACAGTAGAGGTAGCTTATCAAGCCATCATTGAAGCTACTGCCGATCCTATTCCAGATCCTTTATTAGTCTTGGATGATCTAGAAGAGGTTTATTTGCCTGCATGGGCAGAAAACTATTCAGATTCCATACATTGCTTAGATACCATTTTCCTTCAGATGAAGCTATTCTGGAAGCTATGAGTGGGCGTGATAAGATTTGTGAGGATCTTCATCATCGATCCTACTTTCTTCCAGATCTAAGCAAGATAGAAAACCAAGAGTTTAAAGTGAGACTGTCAGAAGATGTTGAGGTACCTATCAACCCTTTGCCTAGGGAAGGGGTGTTTGTTGAGGGGAATATGGCAAACATTTCCACCACTATACCCATCAACATCTCTGTAAACCCAGATGTCGTGGAAAACATCTATATAGGTGCAAACTGCTCTCCGGAGGAGATTGCTATCTACACTGCCCTTTTCAAGGAACTCCACGATATC
Source organism: Pseudotsuga menziesii (assembly GCA_001517045.1). Classification (NCBI taxonomy): domain Eukaryota; kingdom Viridiplantae; phylum Streptophyta; class Pinopsida; order Pinales; family Pinaceae; genus Pseudotsuga; species Pseudotsuga menziesii. The sequence continues at coordinate 197,213 of LPNX010743069.1, forward strand.
TTTGCCTGGTCATATGAGGAGATGCCAGGCATTAATCCATCTATTGTTCAACATGAAATCCAAACCTATCTTGATGCTAAACCGGTTCGACAGAAATTGAGACCCGTGAACCCACGTAAAGCGGCGACTATGAAGGCAGAAGTTGAAAAGCTCTTGAAAGCTGGTTTTATATATCCCATAGCTTTGACTGAATGGGTGTCCAACCCTGTTCCTGTTGATAAAAATCAAGGGAATATTCGCGTTTGTACAGACTTTAGAGACCTCAATAAAGCCTGTCCTAAGGACAATTACCCCACACCATTCATTGACGAGATCATAGATGCATGTGCGGGGAGTGAGGTGTTCTCGTTTATGGATGGTTTCTCCGGCTACAATCAAATCCAAATCAAACCGGAAGACCAGCATAAAACTGCTTTCATTTGTCCTTGGGGTACATTTGCGTATAGGAAAATGCCCTTTGGATTGAAAAATGTTGGGGCTACCTTTCAACGAGCCATGAACTTTGCTTTTCATGACATAAAAGCCATTGTCGAACCCTACCTGGATGATCTGCCTGCACATTCTCGCAAGAGGGTCCAACATCCAGATCATTTGAGGTTGATTTTTGAAAGATGCATATACTATAAAATTCGCTTGAATCCCCACAAGTGTGTTTTCTGCGTTGAATCAGGTAGATTACTCAGATTCATCGTATCTAGTAGAGGCATCTAGGTGGATCCCTTAAAAGTTGAGGCCATTGTAAATCTGCCTCCTCCTCGTTCTCTCAGGCAACTTCAAAGCCTGCAAGGAAAGTCCAACTTTCTTCGACGTTTTATCGTTAATTATGCCAAGATCACTAAAGGTTTCATGCGCTTGCTCAAACAAGACACTCCTTTTGTATGGGATGAAACCGCACAACTTACGTTCGAGGCATTGAAAAAAGCATTGCTGTCGGCTCCTTTATTATGTCCACCAGATTATTCTAGGGATTTTAGATTATATCTGGCTGCGTCAGAGCCGACCATTGGGGTAGTTCTAGTCTAGGAGGACGACAAGCTTGTTGAGCATGTTGTTTATTACCTTAGCCGTGCTTTGGCCAGACCTGAGCTTAGATACTCCCATGTCGAGAAGTTAGCCTTAGCAGCTGTTTATGCTGTGCAGAGGTTGTGCCATTACATTTTACTGAGGACCACAACAGTAGTGGCGGATGTGAATCCGTTCCAATATGTTTTATCTCGATGGATTGTTGGGGGAAAATTTAACAAATGGATAGTCATTCTCCAAGAGTTTGACTTGGATTTCCAATCCGCTAAGTCTAAAAAGTCCTTAGTTTTTGCTAAGCTAATAGCAGAATTTCCTACGGAAGAAACTGTAGTGGTCGAGGATGACTCATTCCCAGATGAGCACATCTTCCTTATATCCTCCTCTGATCCTTGGTACGGAGATATTATTATATATCTCCAGACTTTGAAGTATCCTGCCGCTTACTCTAGGGAGGAACGACGTAAGTTATGCCTTCATGCCAAGAACTACCTCATTTTAGGAGATACATTATATCGAAGAGGGGTAGATTCCGTCTTGCGTCGCTGCCTTACTCATGAGGAAGCAGAGATTGTCCTAAATGATTCCCATAGCGGAGCATGTGGGGGTCATTTATCTGGGTTAGCAACGGCCCAGAAGATATTGCGTGCTGGTTATTTCTGGCCCACGATCTTTAAAGATTGTGTGGAAGCCGTGAAGCGTTGTCATCCTTGTCAGCTTTACACCAGAAAGATGCGGTTGCATCCTGCTCCCTTATTTTTTGTTGTATCGGTAGGCCCCTTCATGAAATGGGGGATTGATTACATGACCTGCAACCCAGTCTCGGCTGGGGGGCACAAATACATCATTGTCGCTGTTGACTATTTTACGAAATGGGCAGAGGCAATGCCTACTTTCAAAGACAACGGGGAAATAACAACTTTCTTTGTTTTCAATCAAATTATTGCAAGGTTTGGTATCCCCAAAGTGATTGCCGCTGACCATGGAAGTCATTTTCAAAATAACATGATGACGGAACTGACTACCATGCTCGAATTTAGACAAGAACATTCTTCTCCATACTATCCGCAAGCAAATGGTCAGGTCGAGGATGTAAACAAAAATCTAAAAACTATCCTTAAACGGATGATTGATGCAGCTCGTTCTAATTGGCATATCATGTTATATCCTGCTCTTTGGGCTTACAGAACTAATGTCAAGACTGCCACAGGTTTTTCACCTTTCCAACTCGTTCACGGGGTGGAAGCAGTCACTCCGATTGAATGCAAAATCCCGTCTTTGAAGATAGCCATTCATGTGCTACCTGATACGACTGAGCTTGAGGAACGTCTATTACATTTAGAACACCTTGATGAGAAACGTAGAGATGCGTTGACTGCGAACCGGGCTCATAAAAATAGGGTTAAAACTCAATATGATAAAACGGTCAAACCTAGGGTTTTCTCTGAAGGGGATCTTGTCTTGCTTTGGGACCAAGATAAAGAACCTCTGGGGGCAGGAAAATTCAAGGCTATGTGGTTAGGACCCTATGTTGTGTCGAAGGTATTAAGTAAAGGCGCATATGAATTGATTGATTATGATGGGAATAAGCTGCCTGAGCCTAGAAATGGGCTCTACCTGAAGAAGTACTATGCTTAGGCTTAGCACTTTTTCTTGTATTTTTATTGTATCTATTTTATGTACATTAGGTTGTTAGCTTTGTTTTTATTATCTGCTGGTTGTTGCAGATGTTTTCCGAAATGTATGCAGGTTTCGCTGATGGCACCAGTCGTCACACTTGTAACCTAGCTTCAGTAGCATGGCTTATCTATTCTCCCACAGGACAGCTTGTTGCCGCGGGTGGAGCTTGTCTTGGTCCTGCTTCTAATAATGTTGCTGAGTATAGGGTTGTTATTGAGATCCTATGGGATGCTTTGTCACGTGGCATTACCCAGCTTGAAGTCCGTTTGGATTCTCAGTTGGTAGTTTCCCAGCTCAATAGAGCTTATCAGGTACAAAATCCTATCTTGTTACGTCAGTTTATGCAAATTCGTTTACTGGAAAGACATTTTGAAGTTATTACTTTCAATCATATTCCACGAAACCAAAATTCATTGACTGATGCATATGCTAATTATATTTTGGATTGGCATCTCATACACATTCCATAAAAATTACAGCAAACACATAAAAAACACTTGTAAATAAGCTAACAACCAACATCATATATATATATATATATATGTACAAATAATCTGTCTGTAGGTAGATCGAGTCTAATCCGTAGATCCCAAAATATACAAAAATATGGATCATCATCCATCAAAATGCCCTAGAACTAAGCCTGGCCTCCTTGGCCACTGGGACCACCTTGGTCCCCATGATCTCTATGCACCCTGGCTTCCTCAGCCTCCTCGGCTTCGGCATCCTCGACCGCATCTCTGTATACAAGTACTGCTCTAGCTACTCGTCTGAAAAGACGTAGCCAAACAGGTGGAACCCCAACTACAAACTCCTGCATGGCCACAGGGATATGCTCGATCCGTATAGTGGGAACTCGTTGGGTTAGCCTAGCCAGCTTCCCCTCAAGTACCCTAACCAATCCTAGGTCTCCTCCTACAACTGGACGCATGAACATACGAAGGTGCCCTTTAGGGCGGACTGGTCCAATATCTGCATTTTGACACATAAATCGGATTAAGACTTGTACATATGTATATCACCATCATTTGAAAAATTCATAAAAAATTGATAATGATAAAAAATTAAAAAATTACTTACCAATATCGCCCCACATTCCTCCTAGAGGGAGAATGAGATCGGGATCACCTCGGAAGTCCATCCCGGCATATGGAAACTGCTCCAATGCCGGCAGCTGTCATTCCCACCATGTATAAAAGTCATCATCATATACACTCTGTACTATATCTCCTCCTCCGTGACGGAGGAAGCTGTTTCCCCACTGACTCAGCCTCGGCTGACGTGGATGTCTGACCTGTAGAGGTATAGCAGGGCTCATAGCTGGCACTCTCTCTCGAAGAACGCTACTAGTATACTCGCATAGCCGAAGTTCTTGCATCTTCCTCTCTTGCAGTCAGATAATTGCCTCTTCATGATGGGGGCAATTCCTGAGCACCAGTCATAGAGAGCGCCTCTAAAGCAATCCACTGCAACCCTTATTTGATTCCTGGTGGCCATATGTAACCCTGATGACCCTGCAAGTCTCACAATAGTACTAGCCCATACCTGCAGAGTGAAATCCTGGATGGTTGCAATGAGAACACTGCTCCCTTTCTTCTGAGTACCTGGCATGCAGAACATGTCAACATAGTTTTGGACACTTAAGGGGTCCTCGCCCCTGCCAGTGCCCTCCAAGTTCACAGGTGCTCCCCGTTGTGACAACCCGGTAATGAAGTAGATATCTTCCACGGTAAGCTCTAAGGTCTCACCCTGAAGATTGAACATACCCAACTCATGGTCCCAGTAATTGACTAAGAATTCTAATATGCGGACATTGGCCCGCATGGGTGAGGTAAAAAAGAACTTCAGCAAACCACAAGTCCTCAATGCTTGTATGGTGGGCAAGATTTGGAGCGCCACATGATCCATTGCTTCATGCTCTCTCTCTCTCTCCACTCCAGAACCGTGTTTTCCTGGAAAATACAAAGAATTTGGATTCAGTATTTTACAATCAAAATTGAAAAATTTTGTACATTTTTAAAGCTTTGCCCCTTTGCGCAGAATTCGCGACTGTCCCTTTATACAGGTCGCGAATCATTCGCGACTATCCCTTTAGACAGGTCGCGAATCATTCGCGACTGTCCAGTTGGACAACCCGTGAATGAAACATGCATTCACGACTCTCTTATGCAGCAACCCGCGAATGCGCACTGTGGTAGTTTTGGGCTGCCCATAAATAATGAATTCACCATTAATTTTAAAATTTGCTTGGATCAAATTAAAGGGCTTAGGGTGTAGAGTTACCTGAAGGTGACGGTTCCTGATTCTGACGGTCCAATTATCCTAGGCGATCGATCAAAGGTAGAGGGTATTCTTGCTCTTTATGGTTCAAAAAGTTCAAATGGTATGAAATGTTTTAATTTTCATTCTATTTATAGAAATAACATTTCAAAAAGTGGGTTTTTATCCTATAGTTTGAAATGCAAAATAACTAATGCCATACTTTTGTCCCCTGGAACAGGTTTATCAACTTTTACAAAATGTTGTTGCTCTAATAGGGTGGTTTCGCTATTTTCGACACATGTTGGCATCTTATCACTCCACATTAACCTTAGTATTTAACATTTTTCCACGGACTATGGTATTCTAAGCCATTAGTCCCTTGTCTCTACCATTGTTCTTCCGTGGCTAGAGCCCTTATTCCATGAGTATCATCTTCATATGCCTTTGTCATCCTTTGCTGCTCATGCCGCCACTGTTTCAGACCTAGGGGTGTCCTCTTAGCTATTTTTCACGCAAAATAGAGCTTCTTCTGAACCTCTTTTTACAAGCTATCCCTTTATAGGACTTCCCATCCTTATAGAGTTTCTTCAGGCCCAGGTCTGACTCTTTCAAAACAGACTTGACTGCCAAGTTATCTTGTCTGTTCAAGCTCGTTAAGAATATGTGAACAGGCATCCGCATTGGTGGTAGGTTATCTCTTTCTAGGACCATGCGGAATAATATGAGAAAGGATCACTCTCTTTTCTTTTGAATTGAGAAGAGTATTCTCAGGCAAAGGTTTATCACTTTTCCGGACCTGAGGGACTAAATTTACAGAAAAGGAACACCTGGTTTGAGCTTAGTTTTCTCTTTTTCATGCTCTGGACCCAAACATGAAAAAGATTCCGAGTGTACTTTGTGTCTTTGTCATGCTCGTTAAACACTAAAGAACAAAGCAATGAGTTTATTGTTGTAAGCCCCATTTCTCGTAACCAAATGGATCTTTCTGAGTGATCTTGCTTTCCTTCACACTCGTAAAACTCAAGCTATTCTATGCTGTTCTGGAAGGAGCGTTGGGTAGGTGGTAATTTAACCTTTTTCGGACCTCCCTGACTAAGTACGAAAAAGGTTCACATTTTCTTCTTCGGAAGTTAAGAGAGTTCTTCTGTGGTTTGTTTTATACTTTTTTGGCCTCAGGAGACTAAATTGGATGAAAAAGGACCCCCCTAGAGTCTTCTTTGGCATTTTCAGACTCTCTAAATGTGAAAATACCGATGAGCATGTACTAGTTCGGGCTCATTAAATCCACGAATCAGTGTATCAAGCATTATTTTCTCATCTCTTCAAGCTTGTTAAAAAATGAAGAGGGAACCGAGTTTACTTTCCTGGACTCGTTAAAACTTAATAGGGAAGGTAAGGAAGAAGTTTTCTCTTGTTTTCAGTAATGGCAGCATGTCATCCTTGAACATAGCACTCTTTGCTTTCCAATATCCATGTTTCAGTATACACTTGTGTTCAGCTATCACTTTGAGTTTTTTACTCCTCCTCTTGTCCATTATACCTGGGTAATCTGATCATTTCTCCTACATGACAGATAAGTCTAGTTGTTCTATCTATCCGTTGTATGCTGCCTTGGGTCATCTCTGTGTTGTGCTCACTGTTCAAGGACTATACTCAATGTCTGATCTATCACCTGATCCCATCATTGTTATATCTATTATCTATTTGTGTCTCCCTTCTTTTTCCCAGTTCCTAGTCACTCTTGTGATTTGTTGGAGGATCTGTTGCCTTCCCTATCACAGCATGGTTCCGTTTTCAGTACTTCCTGATGGTGAAGACCTAGAGTTTTGACGATCGTACCTCAGGATTCACTTTCATTATTGGTGAACTCCTTTGCTTCAGTTGTCAATTATCACCTATTGGTTGACAAACTGTTGAATCCTCTCTATGTTTGACTTTAGCTTACCCTTATTCACATGGCTTGGATTGTACTAGTTCTTTGGGATCCTTTATGAAGACCTTAGTTCACACTTATGGACTAAGTTGCGCAAGATTATGTTCGATTTCTCTACATAGCTTCCAGATCTTTGAAGGCTCATCATTATTGTATATTGTGGCTTCGATCCACCTTTTTAATGTACATGGTTTTATACCCGTATCATATGATGTACTCAAATATTGTAAAGGAGCTAGTGTTCCAGTAAATTGAACATAGCATCCTCAGATGTAACTTTGTATATGACATTATTATGTATTTGTTTCAAGTACTCTCTCTGCTCCATTGGATTTTCGAGTTCTTCAACGCTAACTATTATAATGTATTTCGGCCATCGCTTCCCTCTGACCTCACACATTAGGGGGCATCTGTTATACACCTGAGCAGCACCTCTCCGTCCGAGTGCCGACATCCCTCATGTTGGCACAAAAAAGGACACATATGGATAGAGGTTTGCCCAAAACACTATAGCTTGGTTTATCATGAAATACATTCTCTCACCATCCACCTAGTTACTTTGTCATTTAACCATGTTGAGATGTATTCGCGACTTTCCTATTATACAACTCGCGCATCATTCACGAGTCTCGGTTGTTACAAGTCGCGCATCCTTGTATTCGCGGGTTGCTCTTATGCTAAGCCGCGAATTATTCGCGGGTTGCTCTACTGCATACCCGCGCATATGTCTCAAACATTAAAACATAAAAACCTTCATTGATTGGAGATTAGTTAAGTCATTTAACTTAATTTCCTCAATTGCCACAACTTCCCCAACCTTCGAGAACTGCCTTATTTCACCCATATAAATACAGGCCTTGGGGACTTACACATGGAGAGCAAAGTTATGCTGGTGGAGTTTATACAGAAGTTTGTGGAGCAGTTGAACTCAGAATCCTTTGGTTGCAGAGGAGTCCTTGTCTCAGACGCTGGGTTGTAACCTTAACTCTTTCCATTATTGATAATAAAGAGATTACTTCTTCCAAATGTGTTTCATGTCTTGTGATTGGATAAATGTTTATATTTCCGTATGATATATGTTTTATCTAACCTGCGTATATCTGGAAGAGTGTTTCTTGACAGGTGAAAGAGGAACAATCTTGAAGATTCTGGAAGTGGAACAGAGACGAAGAGAATAGCAAGGATCGAATGTCGTTTAAAAAGTAACTCCTTCTAACCCTCCTATTTCCTATTCTGTACTTCAAGAGTCAATTGTCTGCAAGTGATTGAGTATGTTGGTAACCCTGACCTTCGGTTATTAGGTGTATTATTCCGTACAACACCCAACCACCTCCATTAAGAATTTCTGCTGGTGGTTGAGGCAGTTATGGATTTTGGGAGTGGGGTGGCAAGACTGTCAGTCCATGCCTACACACACACTCCACCCACAGTTGACTTCATAATGGCAAGGACAACCGCTGCCATCACTCGCGCGGACATACTACTGCTCTTCCTCCACGACTGTGCTAAGACACTCACACAGGACCTCTGTGGTATGTTTGTTCCTCACACACTCACGATTGTCTGTTCATCCTCTTCGTTGTCTATTTATCCTCTCACGCACAAGTATTTTTTGGCTCTATTGGTCTCACGCAGCCAGGAGGTAGGAGTCGGCTCCACTGTCATTCCCATTGTTCCCCAACGAGGAATCGAGTTTGTTCTCTACCCGCATTTGGAACTGGGCACAAAAATATTCTCTCATGCTCTGTGTCCTGCGTTGTTGTTACTGTTGATTGCATGGGTAGACCCGGGTTTACTATAATTAATCAACAACACCCAAAAATCACTGGCCCTTTTGGCGACAGACCACGAAGCGATCTGAAGTCTCACCCGAAGTGAATCTAATGGGTTGGCCAAGACTCAAGTGTCTTGGACCAGGTTCTGCGCATCCTACTTCTTTTCTCTTACTCCTGCGCGCCACTAGGTCAACTAGCTCTGTGCATCGCACGTCCCCTTCTACTCGCAGCACTTTTACCCGTGCGATGCTTAACCCCGCGCAAGTCGCACGATTTCCTCTGGCGTCGCACAACTTCCACTTACTCACAATATTCCCAACCTTACCACATCTCTGCGCACCTCAGAACACCCATCCTCTCCTCAACGCTAAGCCCTCAGCTCGTAGTATCGCGCACCGCAGCTCCTCTGCCGATGAGATACCGCCTCTCTGCGATATCTTACCACTACGACTTTGAGCTCTTAGCGTTGACTGTGCCGATGTGCGAACTCTACTTCTCAGAAGTGTATTGTGAGTAACTGGTCGTTAGAGATAGACATAAAAGAGTCTTTAAACAGCCTACTAAAATGCTTCAACTTATCTTTATCCTCTTGCATTATCATGAGCGGAACAATACATACATTCCTCTACTGCTACTATCATTACATGCATAATAACCAGTAACAACAAGCAAATACCATCACATTCATACAACACATAACACGCAGATTTAACGTGGTTCACCCCCAGGATGGGAGCTACGTCCACCAAACTGTGCTTCTATTATATATCTTGAGGGAAGTTAGCACAGTTTGTTGCACTGCATATGTAGCGCGAGGTCTCTTCTAGACCTCTGGTCTATCTCTATGTTGCCTTTCTTCCAATATATCCTTCCCTCTCTGTTCTCTCTGTGAATGGTTACATATAGACTCAAATGACTCACAGACAGCTAGGTGTCTGGATCGTTACAACGCAGTCTGTCTGACTGATTCCTGAGTCTACAGAACTATCAACTGACCAACTATCTAACTGACTGATTAGCTAACCCTTTACAATACAAAAATGCAAGCTTTTATAGGCAGCCCGAAGGTCGTGCCATTACAACACTGTGGGCCTGTCCCAACAGTAAACCCATACCCTAAATAGTGACAGTCGGTCCTCTCTGTCCTTGAGGTAGCCGCTTCCCGTCACACCGCAGCTCTCTGCAGTCTTCCATGCTTCCCGGAACTGACCATGGGTACTATGCACCGCTTCTCTTTCTGTCCTTCGCCTTCAATGCTTGAGCCTCGTTTCTCCTTCTTCTTTATGAGGGTCACTGAGCCCTCCTGTTTTCCACTGCTTCCTTCAATGCAATGGTTGAGCTTTCTTCTCTCGACCGCTCAGGTACCATTGCCTTCTTGACTTTTCTATCCCAAAAGTCATGGTTTCCGGCTCTGCTCTCCAGCTGGAAACGTGCTACGACGTCGTAGCTCCGCCCTGTCCTTTTTCCACCAAAACTTCTCTCTTTCCGCCAAAACTAGCAGCTTCTTCTATAGCTGCGGGATCCTGCTCCAACAGTCCCCTAACACTTACTTGTGGCTCGCCCCCGAGC
>LPNX010743069.1:210298-238627 GCA_001517045.1 Pseudotsuga menziesii
TATCTGTCAACTGGGATAACCAATCGAAAAGCTCATTTCCGTAGGTTACAAAAAATATAGCGTGTATGTCTGAAGCGATATGCTTCTTTAGCCAGGCCTCTGTGCTTAGTCTCGGACTCCTATTCTCTTTCTTGGCGAACTCCCTTAAGTCTGAATCTAGCCACTGGTGAAACTCTTCTCTCATAGGATTCCAACAGAACATTGACTCCCAGTCGTTTGTCCCGGCAACGAAACCATTTGTTGATTGCATGGGCAGACCCGGGTTTACCATAATTAATCAACAACACCCAAAACTCACTGGCCCTTTCGGCGACAGACCGCGAAGCGATCTGAAGTCTCACCCGAAGTGAATCTAATGGGTTGGCCAAGACTCAAGTGTCTTGGACCAGGTTCTGTGCACCCTACTTCTTTTCTCTTACTCCTGTGCGCCACTAGGTCAACTAGCTCTGCGCATCGCACGTCCCCTTCTACTCGCAGCACTTTTACCCGTGCGATGCTTAACCCCGCGCAAGTCGCACGATTTCCTCTCGCGTCGCACAACTTCCACTTACTCACAATATTCCCAACCTTACCGCATCTCTGCGCACCTCGGAACACCCATCCTCTCCTCAACGCTAAGCCCTCAGCTCGCAGTATCGCGCACCGCAGCTCCTCTGCCGATGCGATACCGCCTCTCTGCGATATCTTACCACTACGACTTTGTGCTCTTAGCGTTGACTGTGCCGATGTGTGAACTCTACTTCTCAGAAGTGTATTGTGAGTAACTGGTCGTTAGAGACAGACGTAAAGGAGTCTTTAAACAGCCTACTAAAATGCTTCAACTTATCTTTATCCTCTTGCATTATCATGAGCGGAACAATACATACATTCCTCTACTGCTACTATCATTACATGCATAATAACCAGTAACAACAAGCAAATACCATCACATTCATACAACACATAACACGCAGATTTAACGTGGTTCACCCCCAGGATGGGAGCTACGTCCACCAAACTGTGCTTCTATTATATATCTTGAGGGAAGTTAGCACAGTCTGTTGCAATGCATATGCAGTGCGAGGTCTCTTCTAGACCTCTGGTCTATCTCTATGTTTCCTTTCTTCCAATATATCCTTCCCTCTTTGTTCTCTCTGTGAATGGTTACATACAGACTCAAATGACTCACAGACAGCTAGGTGTCTGGATCGTTACAACGTAGTCTATCTGACTGATTCCTGAGTCTACAAAACTATCAACTGACCAACTATGTAACTGACTGATTAGCTAACTGACTGATTAGCTAACCCTTTACAATACAAAAATGCAAGCTTTTATAGGCAGCCCGAAGGTCGTGCCATTACAACACTGTGGGCTTGTCCCAACAGTAAACCCATACCCTAAATAGTGACAGTCAGTCCTCTCTGTCCTTGAGGTAGCCGCTTCCCGTCACACCGCAGCTCTCTGCAGTCTTCCATGCTTCCCGGCACTGACCATGGGTACTATGCACCGCTTCTCTTTCTGTCCTTCGCCTTCAATGCTTGAGCCTCGTTGCTCCTTCTTCTTTATGAGGGTCGCTGAGCCCTCCTGTTTTCCGTCGCTTCCTTCAATGCAGTGGTTGAGCTTTCTTCTCTTGGCCGCTCAGGTACCGTTGCCTTCTTGACTTTTCTATCCCAAAAGTCATGGTTTTCGGCTCTGCTCTCCAGCTGGAAATGTGCTACGGCGTCGTAGCTCCGCCCTGTCCTTTTTCTGCCAAAACTTCTCTCTTTCCGCCAAAACTAGCAGCTTCTTCTGTAGCTGCGGGATCCTGCTCCAACAGTTACTCATGCACAGGCTGGGAGACTGTGATTTCTTCCCCAGCATGGTCTGTGTAAGTCTTCCAGTGTATTCATTTCCTGGGACATGCTGTTGTTCCCCACGTTTGTTGGTATTGTATGCTGATACATTTTGGGACGGTTGTTTTCCCCCATGTTGTAAATTGTGTGCACTGATATGTTCAGTGGCCTGTTGTAATTCGCTGGGAGTTGTTTTGGCCACGATAGGGCCAAGAACGACTCAAGAATCGTTTCCCCTGCTAAGTTGTAACTGCTGTTTAATTGATAGCGTGCAATGGTTGGTCTTCGGATTGTGTAGGGAGCAGGGATTGGGAGCTTGGTTTGCTTGATAAACCTGGTGGCTGGAAACCACACAGACAGAGCTAGAGGGTTGGCTTTCTTCTCCACAACCCCTGAATAGAAATGGAAGGGAATGCAGGGCCTAAGGGATTGTGCAGCAAAGAAGGGACTGATTCCTTGTGTTGGGTGTGTGTGGGTGTCTTAGAAGTCAGGCTAGTTCTGGTGTAGGTGTTCTTGGCTCCGTAACGAGCCTACCAGCTTAGCATTGATCCTTTCCCAGCTCCTGGATGGCCTGATAAACCCAACTATGTTGGCTTGTCTATGTTTTTGTGTTTGTATATCCTTGGCTACGTGTAAGCCTGTTTGTTCCCTTATTCCTTGGAGAATCATGCCCAGCTCGGGGGTGGCAGTGCTACTGAGAGATTAAGGAGCACGCTGGCCTATGGTTGGGTAGAATTTTGCAGCGATGTAGCTGGTTACGGATCGAGTTATTTATAAGATAAGTGCTCTCGTCCATTTCTACTTCCGCAAATATAATTACTGTTAATGATTATGATGGACATGTTGAATGAATGCTTGTATAAATGTATGATGTTTTCGCTGTGTCTGATAGATAATTGTAGCTGTGTATGATGTACAATTGCATCTGTGCATGATAAATGTTCATGTGTGTATGTTCTAGTTCAATATATTTGATTCAACATTCTGTTTCAGCAATTTTTATGCATGTATATGTTCATGGGGCTCTTAGCCCGGATGGTTAACGCCATGGGGTCGCGTCATCGTCGCCGGTCGGAGGGATGGGGATGTGACATCCAATGTTTCTTTTACAGTTGTACATCTTTGTCTTGCCACACTGATTACCACCTCTTTTCCTTTGATATAATTTGACTAATTTCTCATTTTTTTGCTTCTGTGATAAACATATCCCAAACAAGATTCCTTGCACATTGTACTGGTAGTTTCCCTGAAAATTTTCTCCACTAACTTCTTATTCTTATCAAGCAATTCTTTACTCGTATTCTATTTTTTTTCTCCTTCCTTTTCTTTATTATTTCAACAAGTCTTTGTTTTTTTTTCAAACCCTTTATTTCTTCGTCCCTCAAGCTAACTTGTGACATAGATTAAACAATGGCTTTAGTGCTTGCCTTTGTACTTGGATGCCCTGTTTCTACTTGTTTATTCTTTTCTTTCTCTTCTCTTTCCTTTTCTAGAACTAATTGATTTTAATTTAAAACATCAATGTTATCAATAAGGAAAGATCTTTCCTTCTCCCATTGTCCTTGTTCATCAACAAGTTTTAATAATTTAGCTTTACTGCCATTTCGTTCTTAGGACAACAACTCTTTTTCCCTCTCTAACATTGTCAAATAAGAGTGGTTGGAATCTTCAGCTTCTTATTTAATAGTTGTATAGTGTTTTATTTCTTATCTAATATTTTCTTTGTAGCTTTTCCTCTATCTGGATCACTACCTATAGCCAGTAGATCACCCTGAAGCTTGTTGATCTGTTGTTGATATGTTTTATTTTCCACTTTTTCTCGTTTCAATTGACTCTCCAACCTTGAAAATGTTATTGTAACTTTGAAACTTTTAAGGTTGATTTCATCAAATCAGTATATATTACATCCCTAGTTTTCTTATGCAAATGAATCTTATCAGGAACTGGGATTTTATGCAAAATGAGTCTCATTTATGAAACTCTATTATGGGTTGTTATTGCCAAATTCAATGTGTTTTTCACATGGTCCTTTAGAGTGACAAGTGAATCTCTTTATCTGAGATGTCCCTTACTTTAGAATAAAGCTTAAAATCTTTTTCTAAAGAAAATATTTTATCATGTCCATATCTAGCATATAGGTCACTTCTTGACTTGTATTTATCACTAGACTCACCCTCTTGTACTTCTGCAAAGTTGTATTCCTGAATCTGAAAAGCCAGGCCCTGTACTTTTTCTTTCGTCTTCTTGCTTCCAACTTCTACCATTCATTTGTATGAATCTATCTTTGGCCTTTTGGCCACTCCTGAATCTTCATCTTCAACTTCAACAAATTTTGAAAAACTCCTCTTTCCAGTAATTTCAATTTTACTAAGAGTTGGAATAATTGTTGTTGTTGGTTTCATTTTGGTAGATGGATTTGCATGTAGGCCCTCTGAATTCTCCACATCTGATAGTTATTCCATTAAGTTATCTCTTTGAGCCAAACCCTCTATATCTTGATGACCAAATTCTTTGTTTTTGTTTTGTTTCCTCCTTTGTGATATGATCTGATGTGGATCATAGTTGATTTTGGTGGCTTTCATGAAATTCATATCTCGTAGCAAGGATTCAACTACTGGAAGAGAATCTTTATTTTTATAATAAAGGGACAAAGGGAATTTAATCTCATAGTCCTTTTTAAACATCAAGAAGTGCTCATTTTCCACAATAAGTTTCTGCCTGATAAATTCCAAGGAAAATACCCTAGGTGTCAATAATGCAGGAAGGATGTATGGCTCATGAACAAAATCATAAAATCTGATAATGGTATGGTCCTTCAGAAGGAACCAATCTCCAATTCTTCTATCTAGACTAAATTGTAACATCTCCTCCATCTCAAGCAGGACTCTAGGCAACTTTTCGTGAAACATTACCCTATACACTTCTGACATTATAAGATTCATGTAATTGAAGGTATTGTTTATGATTTCAGAAGTGAATAATACCTCTGAAAATTGTAGATTCTCCACATTAAAGAACATAAAAATTCTAACCAGGTAGGATTGATATCTAAAATGTCTGGTCATGTGGAAATTCACTAACTGAGAATGAATATTCTCAGCTAGGAATTCATCAAATTTAAGGCAAGACAACTAACTAGACTCAAACTCAGACTTTGGCTGATGCATACTTAACCTAAATAACAAGCTTAGCAGAACTTATGGGACAAACTTATTCGTGTCCAACCCTAAAAACTGACTCAATAAGGATATGACCCATTGAGATTATTCATTGAACAAGTTAGTGTCAAAGGGAAAAGGTTCAGTTCAAACATAAATATCAAGCTTAAGACTTTTGGAGTAAAATATTTGCTTCTCTTCACTCGTGGCATGCCTGAACTACTCAATTAAATTTTCCTCAGCAAAATCTTCCAAATTTTGGGCAAACGACTGGGGTACTTCTAATTAATCTCTAACAACCAAGAAATTGATTGGCTTCTTGGACTTGAAGGCCTATGTATTATCTGTTACTAGCCTCTCGGGACACCCAAACCTAGAGAGAATGTTGTTTTCAAGAAAATCAGTGATGACATTATCTATGTCTCTTCTAGTTGGTATAGCTTCAATCAACTTGGTGAAGTAGCCTGTAGTAGTCAAGATCCACTTATGTTATCCATAAGATTTAGGATTAATCTCTCCAATAAAATCTAACCCCCATTGCTGAAATGGTGCTTCCACTGAGATTGGGTTTAAAGGTAAGGGAATTAATTTTCTTTTTCCATAAAAAATATGACATTCATGGAAAGCTGTAACTTCTTTGTGCACATCAGGAAAAATAGTACGCCAATAAAATCATGCTCTCAAAATATTATTGATAATTACCTTCCATGAATGGTGGCCTCCACACACTCCCTAATGAAATTCATTCATGGTTTTCTGGGATTCATTTTCAAGTAAACAATTCAACAAAATGCTTCTCAGGTCCTTCCAATAGAAGTATTGATTCAAAATGCAAAAAATTGTAGCTTTCAGTTTCACAGATCTGGTTCTAGGTTTTCTTATTTATGGAGGTTCTTGCAAGTTCAATAAAACATAAATCACATCACTATACCAAGGAGGAAAAGAAAAATAATTGATCACCTGCAACTTTGATCTTGGCCCACTTGAAACATTTGAAATAAAACTTATCTTTAGCAATTCACAATCTGCATCAGTCATTAATTTGGCCAATCCTTGACCTTTCATTAATTTAGTTGGCTTGATTTCCAAATCATACTCCAACATAACTGTAATCCATTTAGCTCTCTTCCCTTCAGGATCTAGCTAAGTGAGGATATTTTTTATAAAATTGTTTGGTACATAGAAAATAATATGAGAATGCAAAATATACACCCTAAAGTCCTTCAATGATTTGATTAATGCATAGGCTTGTTTTTCCATAGTATTATACTTCAATTCTGCATCTCTTAAAATCTTTCTAAAAAT
Organism: Pseudotsuga menziesii; assembly: GCA_001517045.1. Lineage (NCBI taxonomy): Eukaryota > Viridiplantae > Streptophyta > Pinopsida > Pinales > Pinaceae > Pseudotsuga > Pseudotsuga menziesii. Next base: position 216,576 of record LPNX010743069.1, read on the forward strand.
TGCAATAGGTTGTTCTGCATTCTGTTGATTTTTCTGTAACGATACCCCAGCTATGGTATGGTCTAAAGAAAAAGAGAAGGTAATGAATTCCTTTGAGAAATCCGCTCTAATCAAAATAGGTTCCTTAATTAATGCAGTGTTTATATCATTGAAATATTTTTTAGCCTCTATGGTCCACTTAATATCACTATCTTTTCTCAACATATTAGTCACATTTCTCAGGATTTCTGCAAAGATTGGAATAAATCTTCTCAAAAAATTCACCTGCCCAATGAAACACTGAATTTCCTTTTTATTCCTTTGTATATCCACTTTCAAAATAGCCTTCACCCTATCAAGATCAATTTTATCCGATCTTTTGATATAATGTGACCCAGTAACTTCCCTTCTTGCATATCAAATTTTGATTTTTTGGGATTTGAAGAGATACCAAACCTCCTACATTTCAAAAATATTTTTTCCAGGTGTTTGATATGTTCTTTGTTAGACTTTGAGTAAATTGTGATGTCATCCATATATACTACTACAAATTTATCCTTTTCCTCATCAAATGCAATATCCATTTTCCTTTGAAATGTTTCCTTGCATTCATTAACCCAAATGGCATCTTAGCATACATAAAAGTTCCCAAGGGTCTTGTAAATGATGTTTTCTCATGATCTTTTGGGTGGGCCTTTATTTGATTGTATCCTAAAAAACCATCCATTATAGAAATTATGTTTGTACCTACAACGTTTTTCAAAATATGATCCATATTTGGGAGAGGATAATTATCTATCAAGGAAACTTTATTCAAATTATTGAAATTAACACACAATATTATTTCTCCATTCTTTTTTCTGATAGGAACTAAGTTTGCCACCCACTTTGAAAACCTGAGTGTGACAATGATTTTGGAATTAAACAACTTTTTAACCTCTTTTTCAATCAGAGGAAGCAACATGGGGTTTATTCTTTTGAGTTTCTACCTGAAAGGATTTCCACTTGGTTTTATTGGAATTGTATGCTATATGATAGATGTATCATACTCCTTCCCACCAATCATACCTTTGATTTTTCTTTGTCCCTGATCTCCAGTTGCAGATCCTTCATCTCTTTCAACATCTTCCAGATTCTAATTTTCTCCATCAATAATTGTATTAGCAAATTCAACTGACATTTCTAAAGATATTTTAATTTGCAAATCATCCTAAAAAACTCACCAATATTTGGAATTATATGTAATGGAATGTCTATTTACAAATTCAATTTTATATTTCCTATTCAGATAGACAATAATTTTGAAATTTCCAGCAACAGAAGCCAAAGAATATTCTATCTTGTTTTGTATTCTGGGAATCACCATCACTCTGTGCTCATTGAAAAAATTCCCAAGCATATCCCAGACTTCATTCCTATATTCTCTCATCCTATGGGTGCTTGGTCTGATATCTTCCATTTACTTGATTAATGACCAAATACGAATCTCCATATACATCAATCCTATGTTCCTTCAAATCCTTTAATGCATTCAAACCTAAAAGTAAAGCTTCATATTTAGCTACATTATTTGTAATTTCAAATTTTATCTTAAAAGAATAAAATTTAAATTCTATGTCTAGAGAAATGATCCCTACACCTACACCAACCCCCTCTTTACTTATTGATCCATCAAAATACATATTCCATACTCCTTCAGCTCTCTGTTTTTGTTCAAGGGATTCTTGCGTTTTGGAAAAATATTTATCCTCTTTCTACTTATCAAACACTGGTAAATCTTCTTTAAAATGGAAATCATTATAGAAAATAGAGGATCCTAAATCAGTTTCTAGTGCATATACGAGATAATTTTTAGATTTTTATTGACTTATAACTGCATAGGAAAGCCTCTTTTATCTGTGCAACTTTTTATGTTCTCCAAAAAGTGGGATTGTTGCATAGGACATGTCAATCTGCAAAGTTCCTTTCATATTTGAAGCCCAAGATTTAGACAACACCATGCCCAACTTTGGGGGAATATCAACAATCACTACATCCATAATGATACTCTTGGCTAAAATATGGGCGAGAGTAACTACTAAATCCTTAACTATCCCTAAACATTTAACCTTTCTAGAGTCAAAGGAAAATAAATATTTATATGGCCCTGTAATTTCCAATTCCAAACTTTCAACTATAGCTCTTGGAATCAAATTATTTGAAGCACCTGAATCAAGCATAACATTGTTGGAGCATCATAATTCCATTCCAATGTATCAAGCTGGCATTCTCCTTTAGTTCTAACCATTTTAGTGATTTTTTCTCTATATTCATTATTATTCAGCAATTCATTGAAAGTGATAGAAATTATGATTTTTGAACTTTCATTTTGTAAACTAAAGGGGAGATTATTTTATCATTTTATTTTGATATTTCTTTTTTGTTTTACTGGGATTTTCTTTACAACATCTTCTTCTTGTTTTTCTTTATTTTGTTGACTACTGGAAGGATGATTTGGAAGGCGCCTTTCTTTATTTACAACTACATCCCTATTTCTCAAGTTCAATTTTCTTTGAAGATCATTTACAACATTTTTATATCCTCTATAATATTGTTCTGTTTCCAACTCAAAAGCATTAAAATATTCCTCTTGAGAAAACATATTATGCTTGTTATATTTTTATCATTTAAGATAGCATTATCTTAGGATCTTTAACTGAGAGAATAAGAAGAACAACAATCAAACATAAGAGACAATGAACACAAAGTTTTTCCTCGGGGAAACCATAAAGGAGAAAACCCCACAACTTCCTCAGAGATAGAATCAACACCAAAAGAAAAACTCCCAAAAAAGTAAGATGATCTCTTGACAGCAGTAGTCTCTCTCTCTCTTGTCCCAACAGCTTCTTCTCTCTCAGTTATGCACTACAAATGAGTGTAAGTGAATGTGTGATAAATAGAGAAGCTCCCTCTCTATTTATACTAATTCCTGACTTGACAGTAACTCACTAGGGCCGACTTCTCTAGGAGAGTCTAATAACCCTAGGGCCCCACAACTGCGGGGACTTTAACCCTTGATCAATAGGAGGGTTACCCACAATGACTTTACATGACTTGTTTACATTATTGAATATCCCGATAGGAACATTGGGGCATGACATGACTTAAGTACATTACAGACACTTCTCGGAATAAACATTGGGGTACAATACATAAGATATACAAGTGAATACATTCCGAAGTTATAAATACATCAACACTCCCTCTTAACTAGGAAGGTATTCTCTTGACACAATTTATCAGCACAAGTCTTCTTCTCTGTATCATCTGGATCATCATTGAGTTCTCGTCATCTTCATCTTCAAGTCATCTTCATTTGGATCTAGATCATCTCTGGGTCATCATTGCCGGATCATCACTACTGGATCATCACTAGATTTGAATCATCACTCAATCTATATCATCTCTGGGTCATCATCATTGGTGCTATCTCTTGATTCTTCTTGTCGCAGGAATTTCTACAGATCCAACCCTTTTTCATGCTGGTTGTAGGCCTAGCCTTCATGTAGGTCTTTATTGTCTTCAACACTTATATCTGACCATGGAATGAACCATGTCAGAAATGCCCACCCAACACTTACATCTGACCATGGGAGGAACACATCCAAGAACCATGTCAGAAAGGCACGCCCAACACTCACATCTGACCATGGGAGGAACACATCCAAGAACCATGTCAGAAAGGCACGCCCAACACTCACATCTGACCATGGGAGGAACACATCCAAAACCCATGTCAGAAAGGCCCAACACTCACATCCAACCTCATCTTGTCAAAAATCCTCTGCACTTACATTTGACCACGTGTAAACAAATTTTCCAGAATGGATCTACACTTACATCTAACCATGTGTAAACACATTGCGCCAGAATGGCTCTGCACTTACATCTGATCATGTGTAAACACATCGTGCCATAATGTCTCTGCACTTACATCCGACCATCTAAGAACACATCGCATCGGAATGGATCTCAGTCCCAGAATGAGTATTCTTGGTAGCTGACCAGGTACCTCCATTCTCCTAGAGAATGGCATTCAACGCTTATATCTGATCATGTGGGAACAAATCCCACAGTCACCTCAAAATGGATCAGCACTCACATCTTCCATGGAAGGAACCAATCCTCTCACCATGATGGAATGGCTCAGCCCTTACATCTGACCATGGAAGGAAATAATCCTCTCACCATGTCAAAATGGCTCATGGACTCATCACTTCCCCTTAGAGGGAATCTCGATTTGGAGAACACCAAGTTTCTCCCTGAAGTATTCAAAATTCACTCTGGCCAATGGCTTAGTCAACATGTTAGCTATCTGTTCATCCATCGTAACATACTGGATCTTCACTGCTCCTCTCTGCACTATATTCCTGATATAGTAATATTTGATCTCAATATGCTTCGACTTGTCATGGAAAACCGGGTTCTCAGACAACTTCACACAACTATGGTTGTCACAATATATACAAGTAGCATCCAACTAGAGATCAAATAAATCATGCAGTAGCTTCCTCAGCCATACTTCCTTGCAACTAGCCGAACAAGCTACAACATACTCTGCTTCGGCTGTACTCAGTGCCACACAAGATTGCTTCTTGCTAAACCAGGAGATCACACCTGATCCCATACTAAAGCAACATCCTAAAGTACTCTTTCTATCAATGGCACTGCCTGCCCAATCTGAATCAACATAACCTTCCAGGTTAATCTTCTGATTCACCTCATACTTGAGCCCATAATCAACTATACCCTTCAGGTACCTCATAATATGCTTTGCAGCAATCAAGTGAACATGTCTCGGATCTTTTAGGAACTGGCTCAAGGTGTTCACAGCAAAGCAAATATCTGGTCTCGTATTCGTTAGGTACATCAAGGACCCAATCATTTGACGATACATCGTGGCATCAACCGCTTTTGATAAAGCATCACTCAATATCTCCATGTTCGATTCCATAAGTGTGGTCATGGATTTGCAATCCATCATCCCAAATATCTTCAAGATCTCTACCGCATACTTCCCTTGTCCAAGGGAAATTCCATCTGCATTCTACCACACCTCCATGCCTAGAAAATAGTGCATCATACCCAAGTCCTTCATTTCTAACTCGGTAGCAAGCTTCATCTTTGTATCAACAATCAAACCATCCATACCTATTACAAACAGACCATCTACATACAGTAGGAGTATCACTGGGTTACCATCTTCAATCTTGTAGTAAAGGTTGGAATCTGCTTTACTCTTGGTAAAGCCCAAACTGGATAGAAAGCTATCAATTCTGGTGTACCATGTCTTGGGTGCATGTTTCAAATCGTACAGGGATTTCTTCAGTTTACACACACAAGCCTCAAAATCGAGTGGCTTCTCCACATACACTTCCTCTTCCACTACACCATTCAAGAAAGCAATCTTGACATCCATTTGGTGTATCTTCCATTTCATCACTGCAGCCAGAGAAAGTACTGATCTAGTGGAAGTGTATCTGGCTACAGGTGCAAAAGTTTCTTCATAATCTATTCCTTCTTTCTGGGAGAAGCCATGAGCCACAAATCTTGCTTTATATTTTTCTATGCTGCCATCTGCAGCATGCTTGATCTTGTTGATCCATTTGGAAGTTACAACAGACTTCCCTTCTAGTCTTGAAATGACATCCTAAACATCATTCTTCATGATCGTTTGGTACTCTTCGATCATAGCATCCTTCCATTATTTTCTTTCTGCCGCTTCTTGATAGTTGGAAGGTTCTTTATCGATGAAGTCACATAACAAGGCTACATAATCGTAGCATGACCTGGTTTTTTTCCTTTCTTTGTGATTTTCTTCTGGAGCCCCATATCTTTCTGCACCTTGGATAACTTCTCTGTAATAACTCAAAAATTCGTAAAAATTTAAAATTTTTCATTTGACATAAAATGTCAAATGTCACCGCTAAAGTACCCCTAATTGTCAGCTGATAATAAAACAGTTTGAAAGAGAAACATAGATTACTCCTTTATAATAATTTGTATTATCTAGAGGCTTGTCTTTTACAAGAGTATGTTCGTACTGTTTTCAACTTAGCAGTTGTAATTTTCCAGAAAGTAGAAAAGAAACCTTGTATTTTACTGATGCTAGGTATACTGTTGATTTCTTTTGTCAAGTAGAGAAAATTTCTTATGTGTGATTGGGGCTTACTTAGCTTTAAGCTAACATAGTGGAACTGATGGATCCTTACAAGTTTTAACAGGTAAGCGTAAGTTCCAGTAAAATAATATTTATAAATAGGTCAAAAAGATACTTCCCTAGCATGAATATGATGCTAGTCTTAGATTATTTAAGAACAACTTGACTCCATGAGGTAATGTTGATCTTATCTGCGCTATCACATCACCATAATTATACTTATAACAAACTACATCTGCATGGGTGTAGAACATGATCGAGGTACTATGCCAAAGAAAATCAAGTTACATGTTGATTACAGTTAAATCCAAGAATACTTGGTACTTTCGTTTATAGCAATTTTGATCTAGATTTTTTCTAAGATGAAATTATAGTACTCCGAATTTTGCTTAGTTTAGGCACGCATTTGGAGTCTAGTCTTGAACATAAGCATATGATTCTTTTTGAAAATACAAGGAAAATACTTCATGCTCCTAGACTACAATCTAGCCCCTTTTGTTGAAAAAGAGTTTACTCTAAAAACTCTTACGACCATACACTCAAAAGATGTATATCCATTTCAACCTTATCCTAGGTTTGACATTATATAATTTTCACATTATATGGAATAACTATACCTTCATACAAGTTGATTTAATAAATCTTTGAGTTGAGTTTATTGATCAACATATTATAGTTTGATACTAAACTATGTTCTAGCACACATGGTTAACAAAAGAACTTATCTTAACTTGACAATATCCTAGAAGATACTTCCTATCTTAATTTTATGATTGGTAAACTAAGTATTTAAAAACTTCATGGTATTAATATATCATTGGAAATCATAGAAAAATGCATAGTTTAAATGATTATAGGGTTTTGATTAATAATTATTTGATGCAGATTGGAACTGTCCTCCACTATTGAATTGCACCCTCGATTTGCAAATAATTTTGGTGGACAAGTGGGATGGTCTTATCCACGAGATAGTTGACTTAAAAGAAGTAAACCCTACCCATTCATTTCACAGAGCGAGGGTTCGTTCGTTTAGTCTTGGCCGAGCTGCAAGATCGTGGCCATCGTAATTTTGTACACACCTCCATTTTGCAGGTTGCTTTCTGAACAAGACACCATGAGCTGGTTTAAGTGAGGTCGTAAGGCGATTCTTTGGTGCTTAATTATTTGTGTAGCGTAATGGGAGTATAGAAACTATTTTTCTTCATTGATGGTTAAAGAAGAGAACAATGGACTGAGCTTAAAGAAGAGTGTTCTTTGTTCTGGACGGAGGATTTCTTGTTTCCTTTGAAATCGTGACTTAGGTTTCAGTTGTAACCGACACATTAATCTTGTTCGGGGTGTTACTCTTCCATATACTATCGAGCTGCTCCAGCTGTTGCATCCATGACTCCTCCAAAATGATAGTCTTGTCAGGTAACTATCGGTCAAGAGTTAAGTTCGTAAAATATTTTAAGTTTTTCAATACATTTAACTACAAAAAAAACTAATACTTGATTTTACTGTGTAGGTTCTCCTTGCGGAAAAAGGGGTTTAGTGGTAGCACAACTCTCACCTTTCATGGCCACGCAACCCTGGTAAGCCCCGGTTGCAAAATGAGGGTTTTCTCCTGCATTGATGTGGTGGTTGGAAGATGAGATTTCTTCGTTGCTAGTTAAGGATTCGACCTGGGTTTTTACTTGTTAGGTTATTCTTCAAGTTGTTTTGTTTGTGTAAAAATTTTAAACCCTAAAGGGTAATATGACAAGAAACCTTAAGGCTGTAGCAGCCATGACTTGTGTTTTTCTTAAAGGTGCTTTACGACCTTGAAGATGTAACAACGTTATGCTTCAATCACTGTTTCAATTCAGCGAGACTTGTAATAGATAGAGGGTTTCTTACTTGCTATGCTTGTATTGGATACCATTTTGACTTGCTGTTTTGTTTTAATTTTGTAAAGATTGTTCTTGTATGGCTTCGAAACCCTAGAGGGTATTGTGTGCAAGAATGTTGAAGGCTATTGTAGCCGTGACATTAAGGTTTTAGTGACAGTGCCTTTACGGCCTGGACGATGGAAAGGATTTGTTTTTTCCAACTCGGCTTAAAGCCGTGACCATGCTATTTCGATCACTGTCTGAATATCTCAATTTTTAAAATAGTCTTTGCAGGTAATGATAAGACTGTTCAGTCAGCAAAACTTGTAAAATTATAAATTTTGGTTTACTATTTTCTATTTTTAAAAGAATTTATAGGGTTTGTTTTTGTACAAGCTCTAAGCCTCGACTAAAAATTTATAAAAGGCCTATGAGCCATTACGCTACTTTCTATTTTGTCTCTCAGTTAAATTATTAACAGGGTTATTTAATTTTGATGTTATCCCGAATTTAAATGTTTTGTGGTAATATATTATTGGAACGTTTACTATGTTATTGAGTAAATTTGGTACTCTATTTTTACTTAGAAGGGTTATTATTTTGAATACCCTATAGTTTTGAAAAAGATGGAATCTACAAGAATAAATTTTGGTTTTGCTTTTCTATTTTTACTTTTTATAAATAAATAATTACGGCTGTTAAATTTTCTGAAAGAATTAAGGGTAAGATTTTGCAAGTTTGAAAGTAAAGATAGAACCTATCTTTCGTAAACCCTAGGTAAATTATGAAGGTTTACAATAAACATTTGTTTTTCAGTACATAATGCATAAATGTACTTAGAATAATTTATTTTAGGACCTAAGAAGTAATAGCTAGGTTAAAGCCCTAAGTTATATCTTATTTTACTGTTCCTATGTTTACTTATTTAACTTTACTAAGTTTGTTTAGAACAAATATTAAGACTAATATTTGTTCTATGATTAGTATAACTACTATTAAATATTATATAACTTCAGTTCTTCTCTCGAAATTAATATAGATACATTCAGAAGATAAAGCATGTTCTGATATTTTCTTGAATGAATCGCATACAAACTATAAAAGAAATTATTTGCATTTTCATTTAGAGTTGACAACTAAATCATCACATCTACTTAATCAACCAACTGTACTAGAGTACTGCCTATGCAAGGCGTGGAAAAATACAGTATGGTAATTTATTCCTATTTACTTTTCATTTAGAAATAATACTACTGTCTTTAAGACATAATCTAAATATCCCTAATTTATCAATACACAATGTTCTTTTCTGTATAAATCCTAATCAAAACAATAACATGCATTTATTTGAAAACTAATAAACATTTGCTGAAAATGGTAAATAAATTATGAATAACCTGAACAAATAAAAACCTGTCAAATGATGAGGTGACAATAGCTTAAGGAGGCTGTTCCTCCCAACCAACTCCTGGAGAAATCTTAGTCTGCACTTCCCCAGGACCCCCAAGCTTATTCCTGGTCCTCCTGGAAGAGTACTGGGTGAAGGATGTATCCTTAATACCTTCTGTCACTTGACTGGTCAAATTACAACAGTAATTCAATCCTGCTTACAGTAGTAAGAACTTCATCCCATCAACTGCATAAGTTCAGTTCTCAGCAGTTAACCCCTCAAACTCACTTCCATAAGTCACCTCCATCGAATTTCTCATTGTACTTTATTCACACTGAATGATCACAATTCTAGAAAAATGAGCAGCCTCAGCTATCTTCAATGGGAAGTTTTATAATAATGCCTAGGTCTTCTGGGTCAGTTTTTACTTAATGAGACACCTGCTCCAATTCCACTTTCTTGGGGAATCATGACCACAAATATAGGGAAGTTGCCACCTGCAACAGTTAGAAGTAGTTTGAGGATGCTGCCACTTGTCAGTATACTCTCCACCCAGTCTCCTCCACCAAGTGATCAGTTAACACTCTTTTAACAGCTTCCCTAAGCTGTTGTCTCATCATTTATTTATTTATTAATAAGATATTCTGAAATACATTAATTATTCTTGACCCCACTTGGTCATCACTTACAAACTTAGCATAAAATATAACATAATGTTCCTCAATAACATTAAATTGTTTTGCAAATTGGGGCATGTGACATTCTCGTACACAAGTAGGTTTCCTCTTGTGAGGATTCTTCTCCTGATGTGGATCTACAAATTCTTGAGGTTCTTCTAATTCTTGACCTTCTTCTTGAATTTCTTCGTTCATAGTTGTGTCATGAATTCTGGGTACTTCTGTTTCTTTAGTTTTTTTAGTAGGTCTCTTTCTGGATTTTTTGTAAGCCGAGTTTTTGTCAAATGTTACATCCCTACTAATGTCGATATTCTTGAATCCTGGGAAGTATATTCTGTAAGCCTTCGAGCTTTCAGAGTATCCCACAAATATACCCTTCCTTCCTGAAGGATCTAAATTTGTCCTCTTTTCTTTTGGAATATGTATGTACACTGGACAGCCGAATATTCTGAGATGGATGACTTATGGTTTCTTGCCGGAAAAGACTTCTGCAGGTGTCTTGTTCTCGAGTACTTTGTGTGGAGTATGGTCATGTACATACACCGCAGTTCTGGAAACTTCTACCCATAGATGCATGTGAAGATCTTGATCGTGAAGCATGGCCCTTGTAGCTTCCATGATCATTCTATTCTTCCTTTCTGCAACCCCATTATGTTGTGGATCATATGGAGTGGTTAACTCCCTCTTAATCCCTGAATGTTTGCATAATTCTTTGAATTCATTTGATGTGAATTCTCCGCCATTATCTAATCGAAAGGTCTTGGTATTCTTTTTTGTGTGGTTCTCGATCAAGGCCTTGAATTCCTTGAACTTGCTAAATACTTCATCTTTGTTCTGTAAGAAGTATATCCATGTCTTCCTAGAAAAATCATCAATAAAAGAAACATAGTATACATACCCGATTAATGAACTGGATGACATCGGACCGCATACATCAGAGTGAATGATTTCCAAGACTCCTTTTGCTTTGCATTCACTACTTGGAAATGTCTTCTTTGTGTTCTTTCCCTTCGCACATCCTTTGCATACACCATCGTGTTTTGTCTGAATTTCTAGAAGTCCTTCAACAACTTTGCTTGCAAGTGGTAGTGCCCTATAGTGCACATGTGCAAGCCTTCTATGCCAAAGTTCATTTGTATATACTGATTCATGGACCAAAGCTTGTTCTGGTTGGCCCTTCAATTTGTATATACCTCCTTCTTGTTCCCCAATCACTACTGCTTCATCAATAGTATTTCCATTTGGCCACATGAGAACTTGGCCATCTACAAATACAACCCTCATGCCTTTTGCATTTAATGCAGATATGGAGAGGAGGTTCTTCTTTAGTCCTGGTACAAAAAATACATCCTTCATCTTTATAGACTTTCCAGAATCTAGCTTATAGGAGGATTCCCCACTACCTTTTATTGGATACTGGTAGTCATCTCCAAGTTTCACCTTGTGGGTTGATTCATGTTCTGATAGTTTCACAAAGGATTCTTTGAATCTTGTCATATGTTTGGAAGCCCCACTATCTATAAGCCAACCATTGATTCCATGTGTGATGTTTCCTGTGAGAGCGGAAATCAAAACATATTCTTCATCACTTGAAGAATCATCACTGTCTTGTCTGATTCTCTTTTTGGAAGGCTCATCATCTTCTGCAGCATGAGCATGATGTATTTTCTTGTTTCCCTTCTTCTTGAGAGATCTATCTTTGTTTCTAAGACAATCTCTTGCAAAGTGTCCTCTTTCATTACATGTATAGCAAATGAACTTAGGCATATCTTTATACTTTCTAAAGTTACTCTTCCAGTGAGAGTGCTTACCTCTATGATGGCTTGTTCTGGTTTTCTTGGATTGTACTGTGAGGGATTGATCTTCACTTCCCATCTTTTCTTCTCATGCTAATATTCGAGCTTCTTCTTGTGAGCATTCCTCCCATAGTCTGCTAAACTTGAATAGCTTCTTTCTGGCACAGATCCCTTGAATGAAAGAGTCCCAAGCCCTAGGGAGACCATTCAAGGTGGTCATCACAATTTCTACATTCTCTACTTCTTCATCTACCGCTTCCAGCTGTTCCTTGATATGAGAGACCCTTGTAAAGTAAGATTGGATAGTCTCCGCATTTTGGATCTTTACATTCTTCAATTGGTTTCTTAGATTCATCTTCCAGTTTATGTTCTTTCCTTCAAATAGTTTGGTCTGGGCATCAAACATAGCTTTAGGTGTCTTTCGGGAGGACACCTGTGGTATGAGGTGATCCTTGATTGAATCAGCAATAATTCTCTTAGCCATGACCAATTTCTTCTTGTGTAAGGCCTTAGCCTCATCCCCCTTTGGAACTAGAACCTCCTCATTGATGTAGGAGTCCAACTCATTTTCTTCCAGGGCCAGAGAGATCCTATACTTTCAGGCTCGAAAGTTATCAGCTCCCTTAAGCTTTTCATCAAGCTTGGTATGATGAGACATCTTAGTTGAGAACCTCAAATGGAAATACAAAAGATTTAGGTCTTACCAGGTTAAGATGTCGGATCTGGATCTGGAGCTAAATTTCTGCAGAGCTGGTTCAGGAGTATATTAGGGTTTGACTTTCCCGGAGTTCTGTCCAACCAAAAACTTTGATCTTGATCTCTAAACTTCAATTTTGGGGAGGAGATCAATCCAGGCCCGGGCTCACTAAAAAATTCCACTTTTGTGGGAAGCCCTAATTTTCGGCAGCAGTGTCGGGTCAAAAACTGAAAATGCTCAGAATCAGATCATGCTTCGACAGAAAGATGCGCCCTGGAGAGGAGAGTCAATACAACCTTCTTTTTCTGAAAATATGTGGCGAGAGATCCAAAAAGTAGGAAGCCCTAGTTTCTGCAGTTGCACAACGTCTTCTTCTCAGGTTAGCTCTGATACCATGTTAGATTTTTATCATTTAAGCTAGCATTATCTTAGGATCTTTAACTGAGAGAATAACAATAACAATAATCAAACATAAGAGACAATGAACACAAATTTTTTCATCGGGGAAACAATAAAGGAGAAAACCCTGTAACTTCCTCGGAGATAGAATCAACACCAAAAGAAAAACCCCAAAAACAGTAAGATGATCTCCCGAAAATAGTAGTCTCTCTCTCTCTCTTGTCCCAACAACTTCTTCTCTCTCAGTTATGTGCTACAACTGAGTGTAAGTGAATGTGTGATAAATAGAGAAGCTCCCTCTCTATTTATAGTAATTCCTGACTTGGAAATAACTCACTAGGGACGACTTCTCTAGGAGAGTCTAATAACCCTAGGGCCCCACAACTGTGGGGAATTTAACCCTTGATCAATAGGAGGGTTACCCACAATGACTTTACATGAATTGTTTACATTATTGAATCTCCCAATAGGAACATTGGGGCATGACATGACTCAAGTACATTACAGACACTTCCCCGAATAAACATCAGGGTACAATACATAAGATATACAAGTGAATACATTCCGAAGTTACAAATACATCAACAATGCTCTTCTTTTGTCAGATATATTTCAGAATCAGCAATATCAAAATGATTTATTTCATTATCCAAAGGGTCAACTTATTCTTCTTCATCAACATAGTTATATGGGAAATGGGGTCTCACCTGTTGATCTTCTGTATTTCTTGGATTTATCTGATCTCTTTGTCTAATATATGGGGAAGTAGGTCTCCTAAAATTAGGATTCCTAATCTATGGCTCAGTTTGATCTCTGTTATGAGGCCTATTGTCTAGGGATAATCTGTCCATAAGCCTCTCCATGGTTCTCATCATGATATCAAGATTTCCATCTATTGAAGAAGAGGTTGAAGCTTGATTTTATTCCCTAACCTTTCACCTATCTGCCTCAACCTTCTGTTTTATTTTTCCAGAATCCATCAAATTTTCCTCCACTTCTAATGCATCGTTGAACATAGCAGGTAAATTAGCTTATTTTCTTTCTCTTAATAATAAAGAAAAGTCACTTTCAAAAGCATCAACATAATGTAACTTAGCAGCTCCTACTAAGGGTTTTATATCATCAGGAATTGAATTATACAGCCTCATGAATCTACTGGAAAACTCATGTATAGATTCAAAGTTTCCCTTTTTAAGATTATTAAATTGTGCCAAAATTTGTAAAGGATTCTTTTTGTCTTCCCATATATCAAGAAAAAGAGTTTGAAATCCATCAAAATCAGAAATAGATCTTGTAGGAATAACTTTAAGCCATTTCTTTGCCTCCCCAGATAAACTTTGGGAAAATAATCTCGTCTTGGCGTCATCATAGCCCACTTCCTCATGGTCAATAAAATCATTAAATCTGTTTACATGCCGTTGGGATGTAAAATTTCCCTCTCCATCATATAATGTGATTCTTTGATCATAGTTTTGTGGGAGATCATGCAAAGCAGCTGATAAAGCAAGAGGAGCAAACCTAGGAGCCATAACTCTAGGAGGGTTTTGAACAATACTATGAACTTGTGTCTCAGGGTTTTGGATTATTGGCTCCCTTTCTTATGTTTTTACATTTTTTTGTAAGTTTTTTCCAAAGAGAATATAGGAGATAAGACTGAAATATGTTTTGATAAACCACACTTTTCCTTAAATCAGTTTAATATTTAGTTTTTAACAGGGGCTGTTCAAACTTTATATCAAAATCAAGATCTTGAAGAATTAAAAACTCTTCTTGAGATAAGGAAAAAGACCTTTCCAATTGAGAAGTACCTTCTTGATCTTTCCCTTTTCCTTTCCTAAGGATAATTTCTGGATATTCCACAATATAGAAAGGTTTAGAACTAGAGTTACATCTTGTATGAACTCTTCTAAAATCCACGATTTCTTCTTTGAGTCACGTTTCTTTAATTTAAATGTGAAGTCACTAGGGAAAAAATACAACCAACTTCAAATACAAGAACTTCTGTTTTCCCACATAAATTCCACTTTTCTTGAAAATTGTCGTTCTTTCCAGGGTAAAATTTGAACTCTGGTTCCTCGACAATGATGCCAAGATGTTATCACTCGGAATTTACCCTTTGGTTGTGGAAGGATAATTCCAAGGCAACCTTAAAAACCAATATTTATGAGGAAACATGGCTTCTTTCCTATCAGAGAGAGATCTCTCAACAAATAAATACAATGGGTAGAGACATTCTTAAAGAAACAAATTTTGATTATAGTTGAAACAAGAGGGTATCATTAGGCATGGAGTCAATATCATGAGTTACTATAAATGACAGTGCTTTGCAATAATATTTCTTCACATAGGTGGGGTAGTTACTCTTTTATAGTCAATTTCTTGATTTTCTGGTGGTAAGGAAGAAAAATGAACAATCCATTAATATGGGCATCAAAAGATGAATCCAATATTAACTTTAGAGGAATATTGTTTGTGAATACTTGAACCGATGAACTAGAGCATATGATTATGAATTCTGATTCAATATAAACTTACTCAAGCATGAAAGACAACACAATGGAAAATGATAAAATGAAAGACATTCACATGAGGAAAAGGAAGTACAAACTATAAAAGAACAACATGAGAATCTATGATACATAATTTTTTTTCCTTGGCTGTGCAAATTTTATTAACTTGAAATGCTCAGTTACAAAATGAGTTTCACCCTCATGGGTTACAACCCTAATTAAATTACAAAACATGCTTTGATACATCAAAATGCTCCTTGAGATGATACCTAACTACCTACATTCTAAAAATAGGATCCTTGTAACTTCCTTATTACATCTGTCATATAACTAAATAAACTAAATCTTCCTAAATATTAGAAAAATATTTAATTCCACTTTGAAGTGGATCTTGGTATGTCTTCAACTTCAAGCCTTGAAATGAAAATCTTCATTGATGTAATTTATATTTCATTGTTCCAAATTTATCAATGGTCTTCCATTGGTCTTTACATGGCACTTCAAGATTCACCATTTCTTTAGCTAGCACCCTTAGCTCCACATGATACACATAAGAAATATGTGGCAGCTTTGCACCAATCATCCTGAATGATTCTACTTTTTCAAAGTCCACAACCAATTTATCAACTATAACCTTTCCTGATAGAGACTGAGTCATATATTCAAACCTTTTGTGATCCAATCTAGCTTTAACCAACGAGTCCTGATATTCAAATTGATATATTAGCTTTCCATTCTCATCCCAAAATGAAGGTAGACCCTTCTGAAACAATTCTATAAACAAGCCTTTGAAATACTTCACTTGTTTCCACATCTGGTCTGCCTTTGCTTGAAAAGTTTCAATATGACGATGTTTCTCGATTACCTTCCTCACCCAAGTTATGACTGCAATCATGTCCTTAATACCCATATTTTTTAACTCATCTTTAGACAGAGTATTAAGAAAATGTATAGTGTTTTGAGTTGTATCTGTTGGTTTCCTATCCAATGTTTCTTTTACAACGATACAACTTTCTCTTACCACACTGATTACCACCTATTTGTCTTTGATATAATTCAAATAAAGTCTCTTTTTGTTTATTCTTTGATAATTGTATCCCAAATGAGATGCATTATACTTTGTACTGATAGTCGGCCTGAAACTTTCTCTGCTAACTTCTCATTCTTATCAAGCAGTTCCTTATTGTTATTCTCAAAAAATCTTTTTTCTTCTTCCTTTTTCTTTATTATTTCATATAGTCGTTGTTTTTCTATCTTCAAACCCTTTATTTCTTCATCCCTCAATCTAAATTGTGACATAGCTTGAACAATGGCTTCAGTACTTGTCTCTATACTTGGCTGACTTGTTTCTACCTGTTTATTCTTTCCTTTCTCTTCTCTTTCCTTTTCTAGAACTAATTTATTTTAATTTAAAACGTAAATTTTAGCAATAAGGAAAGATC
The DNA here is from genome assembly GCA_001517045.1 of Pseudotsuga menziesii. Lineage (NCBI taxonomy): Eukaryota > Viridiplantae > Streptophyta > Pinopsida > Pinales > Pinaceae > Pseudotsuga > Pseudotsuga menziesii. The sequence goes on from LPNX010743069.1 coordinate 233,515, forward strand.
ATTCCTTCTCCCATTGGACTTTTTCATCAACAAGTTTTAATAATTTAGCTTTATTTCCATTTAGTTCTTGGGACAACAACTCTTTTTTCCTCTCTAACAGTGTCAACTCAGAAGCTTGGATCAACTGAGTGGCAAAAATCTTCATCTTCTTCTTTAATAAACAGATAGTGTTTTATTTCTCAATGAAGATTTTCTTTGTAGCTTTTCCTCTATCTGGATTACTATCCATAGCCAATAGATCACCCCGAAGCTTCTTGATTTTCTGTTGATATGTTTTATTTTCCACTTTTTCTTGTTTCAATTGACTCTTCAACCTTGAAACTGTAGATTGTAAATTTGAAATCTTTAAGGTTTCTTTCATCAAACTAGTATAGATTACTTCCCCAATTTGCTTATGCAAATGAATCTTATCAGGAACTGAGTTTTTGAGCAAATTGAAAATCATTTCTGAAATTGTATTATGGGTTCCCACTGCCAAATTGAATGTGTTTTTCACATGGTCCTTCACAATGACCAGCGAAATCTCTTTATATGATATGTCCCTTAGTTTAGAATAAAGATTAAAATATTTTTTCGAGGAAAATGTTTTACCCTGTCCATATATATCATATAAGTCACTTCTTCACTTGTATTGATAAGTGGACCCACCCTCTTGTACTTATCCAAAGTAGTATTCCTGAATCTGAAAAGCTGGTCCCTAGACTTTTTCTTTCATCTTCTTGCTTCCAACTTCAACCACTCTTTTTTTTGAATCTATCTTTGTCCTTTTTTCCACTTCTGAATCTCGATCTTCAACTTCAATAACTTGTTAAAAAATCCTATTGCTAGTAATCTCAATTTTACTAGGAGTTGGAATAATCATTGCCGTTGATTTCATTTTAGCAGATGGATTTTCCCGTAGAATCTTTGAATTCTCCACATTTAATAGGTATTCCATTAAGTTATCTCTTTGAGACAACCCCTCTATCTCTTGATGATCAAATGATTTATTTTTGTTTTGTTGCCTCCTATGTGATATGATGTGATGTGGATCATAGTTTATTTTGGTGGCTTTCATGAAATTCATATCCTGTAGCAAGCATTCAACTAATGGAAGAGAAAATTTATTTTTTATAATAAAGGGACCTACCTTCAAAGGGAATTAATCTCAGAGGCATTTCTAAAGCTCAGGAAGTGCTCTTTTTCCACAATAATCTTCTTCCTGATAAATTCAAAGGAAAATATCCTAGTTATCAAGCATGCGGGAAGGATGTATGGCTCATGAACAAAACCATAAACTCTGATAATGGTATATTCCTTTAGAAGGAACCAATCTCCAATTCTTCTATCAGGACTAAATTGTAATATATTCTCCATCTCAGGCATGAATTTAGGAAACGTTTCTCGAAACATTACCCTATACACTCTCGACATAATTGAAGGTATTGTTTCTAATTTCAAAAGTGAATAGTATCTCTTGAAATTGTAGATTCTCCTCATTAAAGAACAAAAACATTCTAACAAGGTATGATTGATATCTAAAATGCTTGGTCATGTGGAAATTCACTAACTGAGAAAGAATATTCTTAGCTAGGAATTCATCAAATTTAAGGCAAGACAACTGACTAGATGCAGACTCAGACTCAGGATGATGCATACTTAACCTAAATAATAGACTTAACATAACTTCTGGGACAAACTTACCAGTGTTCGACCCTAAAAACTGACTCAATAAGGATATGGCCCACTGGGATTCCTCATTGAACAAGTTAATATCAAGGGGAAAATGTTAAGTTTTAATAGAAATATCAGGCTTAATACTTTTCGAGTAAAACATTTTCTTCTCTTCAACTGCGACATGTCTGAACTACTCAATTAAATATTCCTTAGAAAAATCTTTCAAATTTTGGGTGAACGACTGGGGTACTTCTGATGAATCTCCGATAACCAAGGAATCAATAGGGAAAAGGATTTTGGACCTATTTGAGTCCATTATGACACGTTCAAACTAGGAATAATTGGACACACACCAAGCTACAAAGTTTGGGAAATTAAGGGTTTGTTCTGGACAAAAATACTGAAAATAAGACATCTAGACACCATGCATGTCGATTCCCTATTCCTCTAAGGTTTTTATTCTGTTCTTGAGTTCATGTATCGACCAGAAGAGAGTACCGTGTGAAAAATGTCCCCATCCCTGTATTAAAAACTTTCCTCTAGTTTGTTGAATTCACGGACCCATGTCTCAATTTCACCTTCCCCCTCCATTTTTAAAATAACTTGGCGAGTTAGCTTTGTGGGTTACTTGTGTAGAAATTCAGGCCAGCAATAGATTAATTTTACCCACAACAATTATCAATTGATCATGCAAAATTGCTAACAATGGAGACTGAATATGGAGTTGTAACACAAAATTATATTAACTGAGTGTACAATAGCCAACCCTGTAATAACATAGGTTGCTGAATATATAGAATACATCAAGAGGTCTAATGCATAAGGAGGCATCCAAAACTAGCATAAAGCAGGCTTACCCAAAATAGGCAAATCCCCCATAGGTGTAAAAAGCTGATCCCAAATCTGTCATGAGGCTCACGAATTGGCAAGGGTGCATGGGAAAGCTAATGAGTGGTGGAATGGAAGATCATACATGCTTTTTCATGGAGGAAAGAGTGGAGGATGAAAGGGGCAAAAAAACAAGTTCACCTCACCTAGTCTTGCTTTCCTATGTGCCTTAAAACATTGAAAAAGCAGGGAATAAAGCAGAAAAAGCAGATAGGTGCCTAGGAGGCCAAGAATAAAGCAGATTTGATTCCTAAGGCTTTCCCAAGTGCTACATGAGTCAAAGATGGCAAGTTTGACCTCTATGGATAGGCAATTAGCAACTTGCACATGGTGGGACTCATGGACTAGGCAAATAAGACAAAAATAAATGAATTAATGTCTAAGTGGGTAATACTATGGGTTTGATTATTCTAACAACTTGCAAATGATGTCTGGGAAAAAGTGTATTCGACTTGGATTCCATAAGTGCATGCACATTCTTTTCTATTGGCAAAAGAAAAATGACATGCCTCCGTGTGACTTTTTCCTTTAAAATATTGTAAATAAGTGGTTTCGGGATCACGAGAGGTGGTTTCCCCCTACCACCTTTCACCCAATAGAATGATTCTTCTCCCAACACATGGAAGGTGATAAAAATTCCGTTGGCACCTGAATTTTTTTCTCTCCATGCATATTTGGGCGCAGAACAAACTTACACTGTTGATCTCCCCTTTCATTGCATGTCATTAATCAAATCCGACCTTTAATTCCCTCCAACGGTCATTTTGCCAATCTCTTACCATTTTTTCCATTGAGCAACTTCCTCTGATAGATTCCCTATCAACTACTAATCTTTTCTCTCTTCAAATATGAACCATTGATCCTTTCATAAAACACCATAAACACTTTATTTATTATATTTAGCCACTTCTTACCTCCAATGTGCATTCCTATGCGGAAAATGAATATTTTAGCCTCCTCTGAAGCACCCAACTTCTCTGCCCTGCGGTTATATTGTCAAGATTTAAAATATAGCTTCTTTATCTCACCTTATTTCCTTCAGCTATTGTAAACCAAGACTGTGCTAACACCTTCCATGAGCTTTAACTCATATTTTAACTAGTCAATCCATTCATCGGGATTCTAGTCCACCATTTCATCAAGAACCCAAAATTAACAACTTACAACTGTAAATGATCACAGACTTAAATTTTAACCACACAATCTATTCAACCCCAATATGACTAAGCATTACTCCTTTATCCAGTACCATGCATGATACTATTCAAAAATACTGCTTGCAAATAATCTTTAATAACCATTCAAACAAAGTTTATAAACAAGAATGCAACTCATCCTTTGGAATTCATTGGATTATGTTCCAATGTTCATTCCAAGCAAGATGTCAAACTATTATAGTTATCATCCATTTACAGGATTCATAGACTAATTAAGGATTAATTCCCTTAATCCATTTTACCAATGTTGAAGGTAGTTTCATGCAATCAATAGTATAACGCATTTCATTCAAAACCTTAGAGGCTTGTAGATATTCAAGTACTGGAAATTGATTCACTCAGTTAATTAGTTAAACATAAATGGTTTACTAATATGGACTCTGTTAGCTAGAAACATCCATTTGGGCATGTCTTTACTATACATTAAACACATGCATAAACTAATAACCTATGGAACCTATTTGAAAAACAACCAATTTCCATCTAAGGTACGGTTTTACCCCATTCATATTCATTCGCAACTTGCAAATTTAACAAGTAATTAATAACTTAATATAAAATTGTTTGTCCATTCAATATAGTCATTTAACCATTGAATAACATTCATTCAACAAATTATACATTGAATATAAATGAGGATATTGAACCATATTAATACATCATTTTACTTATCTGTATATAATGGATGGAAACTGGCTTTGTGGTTTCCACGCTCCACCCAACCATAGTCTCTGCTCAGTCTATACTATTTCAGCTTCTAGATACCATCCCCAATATATAACTCATGCATTTACCACAAGCTATCACCAGTCTCAAGTTTTTCTCAGGATTTTCTCACTTGGAAAACAAGATTCTCTGGTTTTTCACCAAATCCACGCCAATTGTGAAATCATTCTCCTTAGATTCATTCCAACTAGCACCATAATGATGAATGTTACTGTGCTCGTGTTTAGAAACCCACCAAGGAAATTTATCACACATATTCCATTTCATCGGTGCAACCAGAGGAGAAACTAAGGGAAACATTTTATCAACAAAAATGGTGACAACCAGGATTGGGATTCCAGTTTCACTCTCATCCAACCCAATTATCAGAATAAACTTTGGATGATTGGACACTTCTCCTTGGAACTGTACTACTTTGTCCTCCAACGATTCCAATTACCACGAATTCAACAAAATGTCAAAATTAGATTCAATGCTACAAAAATACCATATTGTGCTACATTTTCCCTTTCTTCTTCAACGCTAAGATTCTTCGTGCTCATCTCATTCTCTATTCTTCTGGCTCTGTGTTTTCTCTCGGTGTTTTTTTTCGTTATCCCCCCACTCCCCCCCCCCCCCCCCCCCCC
>LPNX010743069.1:238703-288983 GCA_001517045.1 Pseudotsuga menziesii
ACTCATCCAAATTCAATTTACTTGCCAATCCTTCACTTAATCCCTCATTAACTAAAAACAGGTTTAGGTAAAATAAATAGGAAAAAGTATGGGTTAACTAAAGTTATAAGGTATGTTGGGGTGAACTAAGGTCATAATTAGCTCTTATTCTATATGCGTCCCCCCTTACTAACCTAGGTGAATACATCAGTTCTTGATCTTACAACATGTTCGCTTTTCCACTGCCAGTTTGATTTTTTTATTAATAAGAAAATCCATCATGTCAAGCTCTTCGTTTCTAGTACTCATTGTCTTTTACAAAATTACAATACAAAATAATGGGGTTTTTAGCCCAGGGGTGTTACAATCCCCCCCATAAATTATACACCATCCTCATTCTTTACATTGTCCCTTACTTTCAAAATGAACTTTCAAAATTTTACACATATATCAGTCTTCAAAATAGATGGGGATACTCTTCCCTCATAATATCTTTTAGCTCCCAGGTGGCTTCTTCAAGACTTTAATGGATCCATTGGACCTTTACCTGTCTGATGGCCCCATTCTAGAGTGTCTTGCTCCTTTTATCCAATATGCATATTAGTTGAACCCAAATTTTCCCTTCGGGTTCTACCTGTATCACAAACTAATCAAGCATATGATTAGGATCATATACATATTTCTTTAATAATGATACATGAAAAATATTATGTATTTTTATCATTAGTGGAAGAGCATGTTCATAAGCTACTGGTCTGATTCTGTTCAGGACTTCAAAGGGTCAACATAATCTAGATGCCAACATCTTGCATGCCCAACCTCAATGAAGTCTTCCTTCTTTTCACTTTCAAAAACACCTTTTCCCTAATATGTAACTCTCGGTGCACTTTGTTCTCGCCCACATAATTTTTTTTCCTGTTTTGAGCTATCCTCAAATTTTGTTTTATCTTAACTACCCGTTGATCCATTTCTTGAATAATTTCAAGTCCAACAATTAGCCTATCCATAGGCTTATCCCAACTCACTAGAACACTGCAACTTCTACCATAAAGTGCTTCGAAAGGGATCATCTTCAGGTAACCATTATTATAGACAAAATCAATAAGGTGTAAATAGTCTCCCATTTACTAGGTTTATCCATCATGTACATTCAAAGCATGTCTTCAATGATTTGATTCACCCCACGGGGACTTCACTTAGTGAATCTATCACATAGCACGTGTGATCATGGGATATTAAAGAATACCCTTAATTTCCAGAGATATTGACCCAAACTCTTTTTGTTGAAACCTCCTCCCTTCCCATTTTTATACCTCAATCCTTATAAACCACCCTACCCACACCCACCTTAAACCCCTCATCCCACCAATACTTGCAATATATTGGTTCAATTTTTGATAATTTTAAAACCCACAATATGAACTAACGTGATAGGATATTGGTCAACAAGTGAAGCCCCTATGATTCACCCACTCAATCTATCCATCTTACTATAGATAATATGTTGTACTAAAATTTAATTTAGTAACAAATTCCATGAACATGCCTTTTTAAAAGTTAAAAGTGAACTTTGGATCACGATCTAAAACTATTTCCTTAGGTATTCCATGTAACCTAGAAATTTCCTTCATATAGACCTTTGCAATTTTGGCTACTTTGGAATTTGATTGAACATGTACAAAACAGAATGAATTTGTTTGTTTATCAACCACTACCATGATGGAATAATGTTGCTTCTGAGTTCTTGGAAACTTGATAAATAAAATATATGGTTACTACACCCCCCTTCTATTCTGGTATATGGAATGGATGGAGTAGACTAGTAGGATGCTTACACTTTGCTTTAACTCCTTGACATTCCAAGCATCGAGTAATATACATACCCACTTCTTTATTCATACCTGGCCAATAGAATTATTTCCTAACTGTTGTTAAGGTCTTCTAATACCCTCGATGTCCTGCATAAGGTAAATTTTGCATCTCTTGCATTATTATCTTATTAAGTTCATTTTTACCTAGCACATAAATTTTTCCATTGAACTAAAGAGTTCCATCTTCAATCATTGAATACTTAGAAAAATTTACAAGTCTGTTACCTCACTGTAAGGATGTCGCAACCTACTGATAATTATTATCTAAGATCAGTGACTCATACAATTTGACTTTCAAGTCTGATTTCCAGTCACTGATGGTTGAAATTCACATTAGCTGGCCTCTTCTGCTGAGAGCATCTACGACTTTTTTCTCCCTACCTTTTATGTACTTCATTTCAAAATTGAACTCGCTTAAGAATTCAATCCATCTAGTCTTCCTAGCATTTAAATGAGGTTGTTCAAACAAATATTTTAAACTATGATGATCGATTTTTATATCAAACATGTTCCCCATGAGTTAGTGTCTCCACATTCAGAGTGCATGAATTATTGTTTCCAACTCCATATCGTGAGCATCATAGTTTTTCTCATGTTTGTTTAACTTCTGTGATTCATAACAAATCATGTGTCCGTCCTGCATCAAGAATCCTCCAATTCCTTCCAATGATGCATCGGTACATACGATATAATCTTTGTACAAATATGAAATCTTTAACATTGGATCATGAGTGAGCAATTCCTTCAACAAATTGAAACTTTCCTCACACTTTTGAGTCCAGATGAATTCTACTCCCTTCTTCTATAAAGAAGTGATTGTATTTGGAAGTTAGGAGAATGCTTCTATAAATATCCTATAATAAGCTACCAATACCATGAACGATCTGACCTTTGCCACATTCCTGGGAGTAGGCCAAACTTCAATATCTCTTATCTTCACAGGATCCATTTCCACACCTTCTTCAAAGATGGTATGGCCCAAATATAACAATTGTTTTGATAGAAAGAACACTTACTGAGTTTAGCGTACAACTGATTCCCTCTCAATATATGCAGAGTGGTACTAATATGCTCTTCATGCTCCTCCTCAGTCGTCAAATAAACTAAAATATTATCAAAGAATATTATAATGATTTTATCCAATAATTACTTGAATATCCCATTCATTAAGCATATGAATATGGCAGCAGGGAATTTGATAACCCAAAAGGTACTACAATATACTCGTAATACCCATGCCTAGTTCAGAAAGAAGAATTACCGGTTTCTTCATCTTTAATGCGCACTTGATGATATCCAAATATAAGATTGATCTTGGAGAATACTTTTTCTCCTCTTAAATGATTGAAAAGGTCATCAATTTTGGGAAAAGAGTATTTATTCTTGATTGTGGATTTATTTAGCTGTCTGTAGTCTACACACAGCCTCAATGTACCATCTTTCTTCTTTACGAATAAGGATGGAGACTCCCAAGGTGAAATACTAGGGTGAATGTACCCTTTCTTTAGTAATTCTTCCAACTGCATTTGCATTTCTTGAAGTTGTGGGGTGATCATTATATAGAGAGTTGTAGACACAGGAAATGCACCAGGTACCAAATTGATGTCTCTTTTTGGAGGTAACCTTGGCACATTTTGGAAAACATCCTCAAATTCATTGAGAATTTGCATTACCTCTATGCATGACTCTATCTCAACTGGCAATTATTATACATGAATGGTGTACAACTGAAACCCTTTTCTAACGTAATTTTTCAATTGAATGGCTGAAATTTCCCTTACTGAAATCATCCTAGGTATGCCTTTCAACTGAACATAATTTCCATCCTTGTTTAGGAAAGTCACAACCTTGGTACGACAATCAATTTCCTAGCAATATGTCGTAAGACCCCAGAGGAATTATGTCCAAGTTATATTTGGCTGCATTCCATTCAGGGTGAATTTACAGTCTTCGACCACTGTAACTTTCATTTTCATCCCTATAGATAATTGCACCAACCTGTGCTTATGCAATTTTATTCCCACTAGTCCGCAGTCTTCAACCAAGTTAGTATTAAAATAACTGAATGTATCCCTCGAATCAATTAAAATTGAAACTATTAAGTTATTTACTTTACATTCAATTTCAATCATCGATGACTGATGATCCACCTGGAGATTTTCCAAGGATGAATAGAATCTTGGAATGTTACGTGATACCTCCCCTACTATAGATGCTTCCTTCAAATTATAAAATCAAGCATCCTTGGTCTTATTCTCAGGGAAACTGATGAGATAGTGGTCAGCTCCACATCTCCAGCATTTCATTGGTGCATACTTCCCTTGTCTTATAGATTCATTTATCCTTGGTTCCATTTTTTGATGTGGCTGTTGGAAAGAATTGAAGCGCTCCTACTTACCATCAAAGGGATTGAATCCGTTTTTTCTTTGCTCATGATTTACCTTCAGATTACTTTTCAAGATCTTATGGAGATCTTGTCTGTTCTTATCCTATTCATAAAGGTACTTGGCCTTCCTTATGAAATTTTTAAATGTAAGTGGTTCGTCATAATTGATTCGGTTTTTATAAAATGTTGGTATACCACTCAAGAAATGTTTTATTTTTACTTTATCCTCCTGGATAAAATCCACATAGATTAAAAACTCAAAAATCTCTTCTCATACTCATCCATGGTCATATTACCTAGTCGAAGTTCAACGAACTCAAGCGTCTTCTTATCGTAATACTACTGACATAGATATTCTTGCTTGAAATATCTCTCGAATCTTTTCCAAGATATTTTCCTCTTATCCATACCCTCTAACTTATTTAATTGTTCCCATCAACAATAGCCTTTTTCCTAGAGGTTAAATATGGAAATCCTGGCTTCTTGATTGTCTGAATAGTCATGCAATTGCATATACTTGTTCATCTCTTGAAGCCACATCTCTGCAACTTCCCTTGACTTTTCGCCATTGAAGGTAGGAGACTTAAGTCTTAGTAATTCACCTTGTAAAGCATCTCCATCTCCTTTTCTTTTCTACTATCTTTTAGGGATATTCTTGTGGTGAATTTCAAATTTCACATTTCCATGATGGATTCCCACAGAATGATTAGGGTAATTCCCCATCCCTGGACTTACATTCCTATCCCTTGAACATTGATATATTCCAGGGATTTCTTTGTTTAAAGACTCTTCACCTTATATTCTTTCCACAGAAGCTACCTGCTACATTTGAATTGTTAGTTGTACTAGTTTCTATATCATTTCCTGATTTAATTGAGTCTACTGCTTCATGTACTGAAGAATCCTTCCATTTCCTTCTTGAATATCCATTAATGTCTAGAACAATTCCTTGGGCTCCATTTCGGACTGACGACCATAGAACTTTGTCCTTTGGTCATTACCCAGTCTCTTTTCTTCAAAAAACTGTGATATTTTAGGGTTCTCAGACATCTTGCAATTCTACCTTACCACTTATCTAGCAACTAACAACTACACGACCTAGAAAAAGAGATGTACTATACTAACAATATGTTTATTTATCCAGGTTTAAATTCATATGCACAACATAGTTTATATTAACTGGACATATACATTTATTTCATTCAAATGCATCACACAACACAATTCTTTTACTAAATACACATATCCCATAGGCTAAGGGTTAAAACCTTAGCTATGATACCAAGGTGTAACGTTACTGAATAACGACCAAGCGAGCAAGCATGGATGAAACATGATACTAGAATATAACACATTCCCCATACATTACAAAGCCTAGAGATAAAAAATTTCAAACAATTAAAAGATTAAGGAGAACATCATTCATTCTCCAAATAATGGAAGCCGCAGATTGTAAAATAATTGATTTACCACAACCAAGGATTAAACAACTTTAAACTTCAAATAACAAGCCCAACCAACCAATTCAAGGATTAAAATGGAGTTTCAATGATTAAAATCATCTTCTAGACTCCAACAATGCGACTCTGACCTAAATGAGTGATCATGACCTTTCTGACTTCCAAATCCAGGCATTGGAAGTCAACACACACATAAACAAAATAACACTACCAACCCTGACCTCCGATTTTTGTACCAACTTCGTAATCAATGCCTCCAACTTTTGATTCTCGACATTGACACATTAATAGTCGAAAGTCTGCATGAACAAGGGGAATTAAAAAAAATATCTTCGACTTGACGATTCCAACGTTGACACAGTTGAAATTTGGAGGTCAGAACCACAAGAAATTAACAAGAATAAAATCAAATAGACGAGGAAACATAACTTGATCATTTTTCTAAAATTAACGAAAGTATAAAAGATGGTTTTCCCAACCAGATCCCTACTCTATAACCATAACCAAAGACAAGCATCAATCTCTACAATTGACATTAAAACAAGCAATGATGACATTTAAATCACAAGTCATGAGGAAAATTATCTAAGATAACAATGCATGAGGTTGGAATCTACCCTTTACACGCTTCCAACAACTCCTATCATTGACATACTTCTCAATCCGCTTAATGATTAAAATCAAGGACTTATAAAAGACCATCCCTCTAACTTTGAACATTTCAATGGATTCCTTCCATTATCTTTAACTCATATTTTAACTCATCAATCCATTCATCGGGATTCCATTCCATCATTCCATTAAGAACCCAGAATTAACAACTTGATACTGTAAATGATCACATACTGAAAGTTTAACCACACAATCTATTCAACCCCAGGATTACTAAGCATTACAAATTTATCCAACAACACCATGCATGATAATATTCAAGCATACAACATGCAAACAATCTTTCATAACCATTCAAACATATTTTATGAACAAGAATGCAACTCGTCCTTTGGAACTCATTGGATTATGTTCCAATTTCCATTCAAAGCAAGATGTCAAACTATTATAGTTATAATCCATTTATAGGATTCATAGACTAATTAAGGATGAATTACCTTAATCCATGGTACCAATGCTGAAGGTAGTTTCATGCAATTAGAAGTATAACGCATTTCAGTCATAACCTTACAAAATTGTATATATTCAAATACTGGAAATAGATTCACTTAGTTACATAGTTAAACATAAATGGTTTACTGCTCTGGAATCTGTTGGTTTCCCAACATCCATTTGGGAATGTCTTAATAAACACATTAATAAACCAATAACCTATGGAACCTATTGGAAAAAAAACCAATGTCCATATAAGGTACGATTTTACCCCATTCATATTTATTCGCAACTTGCAAATTTAACAAGTAATTAATAACTTAACATACAACTGTTTTTCCATTCAATACAGTCATTCAACCATTGAATATCATTCATTCAACACATTACACATTAAATATAAATGAGGGTATTCAACCATATTTATATATAATTTGGTTCATTTACCTATCTGTTTATAATGTTTGTTAATTAGCTTTGTGGCTTCCACGCTCCACCCAACCATAGGTCTCTATTTTAGCTTCGAGAGACCACCCTCAAGATGGAACTCATTCATTCACCATAGGTTCTCACTAGTCCCGATTTTCTCTCAGAATTTCCTCACTTGGAAAATAGGATTCTCTGTTTTTTCACCAAATCCATGCCTACTATACAATCCTTCCCCTTAGCTTCATTCTAACTAGAACCACAATGATGATCGTCATTGTGCCTGTGCTTAGAAATCCACTAAGGTAATTTCTCACACCTTTTTCATTTCACCGGTGCAACCAAAGGAAAACCCAAGGGAAACATTTTATCAACAAAAAGGTGACAACTAGGCTTGGGCTTCCAAGTTCACTCTCAACCAACCCAACTGCCAGAATAAACTATGGAAAATTGGACAGTTCACCTTGGAATTGGATTACTCTGTCCTCCAACAATTCCAATTACTACGAATTCAATAAAAAATCAAAATTAGATTCAATGCTACAACAATACCATGACACATTGTATTTTTCCTTTCTTCTTCAACGCTAAGATTCTCTATGCTCAACTCATTCTATTCTCTTTTGGCTCTCTGTCATTGTGCCTGTGCTTAGAAATCCACTAAGGTAATTTCTCACACATTTGTCATTTCACTGGTGCAACCAAAGGAAAAACCAAGGGAAACATTTTATCAACAAAAAGGTGACAACTAGGCTTGGGCTTCCAAGTTCACTCTCAACCAGCCCAACTGCCAGAATAAACTATGGACAATTGGACACTTCACCTTGGAATTGGATTACTCTGTCCTCCAACAATTCCAATTACTACGAATTCAACAAAAAATCAAAATTAGATTCAATGCTACAACAATACCATGACACATTGTATTTTTCCTTTCTTTTTCAATGCTAAGATTCTCTATTCTCAACTCATTCTCTGCTCTTTTGGCTCTCTGTTCTCTCTCTCTCTCTCTCTCTCTCTCTCTCTCTCTCTTCCTTATCCCCCTTTATTTTTTCATCCCCCCCCTTCTGGTCGTTATCTCCCTCGGTATCCTAATTTTGTATGCTCATGACAAGTTTTTGATAACACTTGTCCAAATTCAATTTAGTTGCTAATCCTTCACTTAATCCCTCATTAACTCAAAAATGGGTTTAAGGAAAATAATTAGGAAAAAGGATGGGTTAAATAAAGTTATAAGGTAAGGTTGGGTTAACTAATTTCATACTTACATCTTAGTCTATATGTCACCCCCTATTGTGAGTGTTTTCACACTCACACAGGCAAAAAGTGAGGTGCTAACGGCTTGGAGAAGCTGAGATAGGAAGCACGCGAGAAGCTGGTTCTTGTGGCTTTAGCATGTAAAAATGTGAAGGTAGACAACAATAAAAATAAAATTAACTACGCAATAAAGGATATGTCCTAAGATACATAGGATTATGAGCTGTGAAAGAAAAAAAATTAACCATGCATGGTAACAGTAAATAACTGTTATACAAGTAAAATAGTAAATATGAAAACCCATAAAATTACTACAGTAACATGCCCAAACAACATACAATGGAAATGCATATTTTTTCTTTCATTACTTTGGTATGAAACATATTTTTACATAAGGGTTTGAGTTATCTCAAATATGGATGGGCCCTTGCAGCTAATGGCAGACTATGCTCCTGGTCTCCAACTAGGAATGGTTCTCCACTTTGATACTCTATGAGGGTTGAACTCAAAGGGAACTCCAGGATCAAGTGGTAGATAGGTTTTCAGGAATGAATTCATCAGAGTTTCGGTAAGGATTGGTGAATGTATGTAAATTGGGTCCTCCACCCCTTTATTTATAGGAACTTTGACCACTAGTAACCTTGCCCATGATTTTGGGCCTCCCATGGTATTGTTCCATAGTATTGATATTTTCTCTCTCTTTTTTATTTTTGAATGTTTTTTTCCCTTTATTCCTTTATTTTTTTGTATTTTAGGGAATATTTTCTTATTTTTTATGGAAAAATAAGTATTTTTATCCAAATGTGGTAAAAAAAGATAGGTTTTTTTGGTTGGTGGAGGCCAAAACTTAGGAAAATAGGTGTAAAGGTAGATGACCAAGATAGTGAGCTATCTTAAATATTTTAGGGTGTCAACAAATTCCCCCCTAATGTGTGATGGTAGGAACTCATCGTATGGTTGATAGACATCATATGATCTTTACTGGTGGAAGGCATTAAGTGGAAGGGGAATGGAGAACCAGATCTATGTTGGAGCATGCAACACATTCCATACATGAACTACAAGGGATAAAGCTAGAAGTACAACTCCTTAACAATGGATGAGGTACCAATAATTTCAAATGGATAACAAGGTGGGAATCCCCATGCTCGTATCAAGATCTCAATATACATAAATTGTGAGGCCCATAGCGTGACCTGAATAGTACAAAAGAACTGTTGTATACATCATAGTGGTGCAATGAGGACTGATACATGGAATAAGATGGTGGTCCAAATGACTACTGATATGAAGAACTGAAGATGGAAATAATGGGATGCATTTTGGGTTCTTGATATTGACTCATGTGCTGGAATGGCCAACAACTGGTAAAACTCAGGCCACTAAGAATCTGAATCTCTGTAATACAAGATACTACAAATGGAACTGGATGTACTGGGAAGCATAAGGGATTTTGATCACTAACTCCAATGCAACTCGAATATTCAAAGGGACATAATAATGACCGGATTCCATGGTGACTCACCAATGTACTACAATCAAGGGACATCCAGGGTATTCAACTAATAATGACCAAGTCAAATCCTTGTACGAATATCAATGGTGCAAGTAAGGAGCCGATGTCGAGCACATAAGAAACAACCACTTGTAAGAGCAATACTGTTTCCATTTTAAATTGTCTGTAGGAATTCAACGATGATGGTGATGAGGCCAAGGTACATGGACCTTTAGGCCTATCTGCTGGAATAGATGTGTTGGAATTGACAAAGGGAGACTTGCAACTACCAAGGAAATAATGGTTCCTTGATAGGAGCATTAGGTGCACAGACATAATGGAACTAGAACATTATGCCGAGCTAAGACTCGGGAGAGGGATACAAGGGTCAATAAGTAATGGGACTCAAACTTTCTTTGTTCAAATTATGTAAGAAAGGATGACCTACCTATTGATTGTACAACATCAACATTCATTCTTCAGACTTGTGAGTAACATCAAGTCGGACTTGTGAGTCATATCAAGTCCTACGTATCCTCAATGATTAAGGTGGTGATGTTGCATTTTAAATATTCTGAGTAATATCAAGCTGAGTCTTGTGACTAATATCAAGACTAGACTTGTTAGTGATATCAAGTCAAGTATTCTCATAGAAGATACCATATGAGAATGGATCTCCAATTGTGGATATGATATTGTAGTTGTGTTGTATAAAGGTTGAAGCCTTGTGTTGTATCAAGACCGTGGACCTCCATTTGTTGAGGTGGTTATACCATGTGATATATTGCTAGTCATGGTCATTGAGTGCTACAAGTATCCTTTAGGGCTTAGCTACCCCTAGAGTGAATTAATTTAGCCTATGACTATATGGAACATGGTAATATATATAATCATCAGTATGTATGGAATAATTATTACGAGTATGATATGATAAGATGGATAAATAATACAAATATGGACCATGCATTAATTAATTAATGATAATGAGATAAAGCATAGAGAAAGAGAATCCAAATTGCTCATGCAAATGTTTGAGTGAACTCAAGTTATAAATATTCAGTAAAATATGAATTCCTTAATCAATGCCTCAGTCAAAGCATCAATTGAACTATTAATGAATGTAATCAGTTAAGTAAATAAGAGCTTAATGTTCATCAATAAACATGCATCAGTTAACTAAAGAGATCCATGCAAAAGTTAATAATAGAAATTGTGCATGGATAGCACTAAGAGTGAAGCACCGATGACAATTAAGTTAGCATGTTAACTAAGTGATCAATATTCAATTAAAAGATTGAGTTCAAGTAAGTTAACCTGCAGTTCAAGTCAGTTAACATTCAGTTTAAGTAAGTTAACATTTAGTTCAAGAAAATTAACATTCAGTACAAGTCAGTTAACATTTAGTTCAAGTAACTTAACATTCAGTTCAAGTCAGATCACTTTCAGTTCAAGACAGTGAACATTCAGTTAAAGTTAATTGAGGAAATGAAGGACACTAATGTTTTCATGGATGGAGTTATAGGTAGCTCCTCCTTGTGAATGCACTGTGTGGTCCTCTCAGTGTGTTTACTGAGCCTCCTATGCGCTACCTTCTTCATGATAGGTGTTTTGGATTGTTATGAATATGCTAGGCATATAAAAAGTTCAACACAGTTGCATACAACTGTTTTTGCAGGGTTACATTGGATCTCTCTTCTCTACTTCTATGATGATATCTCTTATCGAACAATCTACTTATGTGTTGTAACCCATTCTCTAGAAATCTATATATCATACTCAAAGAATTGCTGGGTTTTTCATGCTCCGTGTTTGGATGGGTTTTCCAAGGTATATCTTGTTTCTCATAGTTGATTGATTTATATGGATGATTTATGGAGCTTATTTATGTGTTTGATTTATTGATGAGATTCATATGTGGCTGATATAAAGATTCATATGTGGTTGATTTTACTCAAACATCAACATGGTATTAGAGCGTAGGGCATGGCAGATTTCAGTTTTGTGTAGCAAGCTAATCCTACATAGATATTGAATATTTGATCAAAAGATTGCAGCTATGACATTGATCTCCATTTGACAAGAATAATGCCTCGAAAGTACTTCCAACTTCGTCACATGGAAGGAAAGAGTATTGAACATTATTGAAGAGCATGACATTGATTGTTATGTATCCACAGTGGTAGAGGAGCCTACCACCAATGAAGAGAGAATCAACTTCAAGAAGAATCAAGCAAAGGCCAAGCATATCATCTTTGATTTGGTTAAGGATAATCTCATGTCTGTGATCATTTCGTTGAAGACTGTAAGGGAGTGTTTTGATACACTCACAATTTTTTCAAGAAGAGGGACACATTCAAAGCAAGGTTGTTAACACTAAAGAGTAGAATCTTATAATCATGGCAAGAATGAATAAAGGGAGAAATCCTTTCACTACAAAGAAGCTCTTCCATTCAAGTGAATAAACAAGGACTCCGGTATTCTTCGCAAGGGTGAAAAGATCAAGAGGGAGCCCAAAAAAATCAATAAAAGATAAGTACTTTATTTTTTGATTGTTATATGCTGTTATAAATCAAATCTAAAGTTTTTTGAATATGTTTCATGACTGTCATATAGAGATCTATATTCCTGGACTTTGGAATTGTGTTTAGCATATATATTATTGTTTGTCTTTTATTAACATATTGTCGATCTCACGGGTCCATATTATGTGATATGATATAGGACTGAGATAAGACTTATGTAGGACTGATATAAGCTAAAAATTTCCTTCATAAGACATGAGATAGAGGGATGCATGCTTGCTTCATGAGTTGTGAACATATGACTGCATGATTGGTTATAATATATCAGATAGAGGGATTCTTGTTTTCTTTTATGAGATATGAATATGGGGCTGCATATTTCCTTCATAAAATATGAATTTTTGAACTGATATAGGGTTGCAAAACATCACATTCAAAGCAAGGTTGTGAACACTAAAGAGTAGAATCTTTTATTCATGGAAAGAATGAATTAAGGGAGAAATCATTTCACTACAAAGAATCTTTTCCATTCAAGTGAATAAACAAGGACTTCGGTATTCTTCGCAAGGGTGAAAAGATCAAGAGGGAGCCCAAAAAAATCAATAAAAGATATGTACTTTATTTTTTGATTGTTATAAATCAAATATGAAGTTTTTTGAATATGTTTCATGACTGTCATATAGAGATCTGTATTCTTGGACTTTGGAATTGTGTTTAGCATATACATTATTCTGTTCATGATTATACTCAATAGATGATGAAGAGGAGGGAGACTGCGTTAGCTGAATTTTAATCTCGACATTTCGAGCCATAGAGTTGGGCTCATCATCAGGAGAAATTGTCTCAAAGTTAATTTAGGTGCGGATCATAGCTTTTTAATAAATGTAAGTTTATTTATAATCTTGATTTGAAGCTGACAGTTTTAGTTATTAAAATATTAATTAAGCTTATTTTAATGTTAAAATAGACTTTATTAATATAAAAAGTTAATTAATGATCTTAATTAATAAACTTAATTTATTATAATTTTTTTAAAACTTAATTAATTAATTAATAAACTTTATTAATATAAACTTAATTAATAAACTTAATTTATTATAAAATTTTAAATTAAAAAAAAAAATTTAATATAATTTTTTTCATAATAAATTTTTTTAATAAATTTTCTATCAAAATTCTTTTAAATTTTTTTATAGAGAACATGAGAATTTTTTTATAGAGAACTTCTTTTAAAAATTAATTAATGAACTTAGATTAAAAAATTTTTATATTAAAAAGTTTTTATTTAAATTTTCTATTAATTTTTTTTAAAACTTTATTAATTTTTAAAATTTTTTATTAATTAAAGTTTAAAGTCATAAACCTAAAGATATTTTAAGTTTTTTTAAATTTTTTTTAAAATTTTTTAAATTTTTTATTTATTTTTATTGTTAAAATTATTAAAATTATTTAAATACTTAAATTTTTTAACCTTTTAATCTAATTAAAATTTTTTAAATTTTAAATATATATATATTTTTAAGTTTTTAAATTTTAATTTTTTTAAAATTTATATGGTTTTATGTTCTTGTGTGTGACATTGTTTTTGAGATGGCGGATAATAGGGCGCCAACACTCACTAAGTTTAAGTTCATTCTCTTTATTCAGGTTCAAAGGAAACTTCTCTATCTCTATAGCCTCTCTGATTTTTCTCCTTTTGTAATGTTCCTTTCTAATAATGAGTTTTGCTTCCTCTATGCATATGTGGTGGCGTGAGTGGTGGGCATGTTTGGCTAAGGCTGATTTTTGATGGCGATTGTGCATGATGTCAGCACAATGTTCCTTGAGCCTTACTTGGATGGAGCGTCCATTTTCCTCGATATAGGGAATCTCATAGGAGCAGGGAATATCCAATTAGGAGAGTTATCCAGAAATCCCGTAACAGGTCTCAAAAACCAATTATGAATATGGATGGAACCAAGATTTCTCTACCCTATATAAAAGGAACAACATATGTTATAGCTAAGATTCTTTGGAAAAGGAACATCAGGGCCACCTTCGCTCCTCCAAACTCAGTAGGAAGAATGCTAGACTCCTCCAAAGACCCAGTAGAACCATTAAAATAGAAAGGTGTCTACAATATTCCTTGCTCCTGTGAGATTCCCTATATCGGGGAAACTGGACGCTTCGTCCAGGTAAGGCTCAAGGAACATTGTGCTGACATCATGCACAATCACCATAAAAAATTATCCCTAGCCGAACATGCCCACCACTCACGCCACCACATATGCATAGAGGAAGCAAAACTCATTACTAGAGAAGAACATTACGAAAGGAGAAAAATCAGAGAGGCTATAGAGATAGAGAAGAAGTTTCCTTTAAACCTGAATAGAGATGATGAACTTAAACTTAGTGAGTGTTGGCAACCTATTATCCGCCATCTCAAAAACAATGTTACACACAAGAACATAAAACCATAAAAATTTAAAAACTTTTATTTTTTTTTAAATTTCAAAACATTTAATTAGATTAGAAGGTTAATTTTTTTAAGTATTTAAATAATTTTAATAATTTTAACAATAAAAAATAATAAAAATTATCAAAATTAAATAAAAATTAAAAAAAAAACTTAAAATATCTTTAGGTTTATGACTTTATACTTTAATTAATAAAAAATTTAATTTTTTTTTTAAATTAATAAAATTTTAAAAAAATTTAATAAAAAATTTAAAAAACAAATTTTAAATAAAAAATTTTAATATAATTTTTTTTTTAATATAAGTTAATTAATTAATTTTTAAAAGAAGTTCTCTATAAAAAAATTCTCATGTTCTCTATACACAGTCAATCCAACCTTCACCTTAAGGACCAGTCAAGCCAACAGATGGGTTTATCATATTGTTCATAGTCAAGCCATCTCATTACTGGGTTTATTAGGATAACTATCCAAGCCAACATTCACAGTTGAGTTTATTAGACTATTCAACCAAAGGTTACTCACTAGGTCAAGCACACAAGACACAACCAAGCCAACAGATGGGTTTATCAGGCTACCAACCAAGCCATCTTTCCAGTTGGACCTATCAGGATTCTAAGGCAATGGGCAGGAAGAACTGCTAAGCTAGTGAGCTCATCTATAGAACTAAGAACACCTTCAAAACACCTTTTTGTCCTATATTCCCCACTCTCTACAAACCCAACACAATGAAGTGTCCCCTTCTCTGCTCCACAGTCCCTCAAGATACACCTTCCCTTCCACTGCTCTTGAGGATGTGCATAGCAAGTTTACCAGCCACTCTTATGTTATTGTGAGGTTCCATACTAGGTTTATCAAGCACATTCTATGTCTCTCCCATTCCTAAGTCTTGTACATATCTTAGACCTGAACCAGGGTGCACAACACAACAACCATAGGGAACCTCTACAACACAGGTTTACTTTGGAACATGAGTAACAGGGTCTCATACACTTTGTAGTCTCAGACAACATTGCAACGCAACAATAACAGTCTTTTCCAGGGAGAAACACTCATGGAATGCGAAGGATATACACAGGTAGAGCTCCGCTGCTACCATAATGTCACTAAACACTTGCAGAACACAAAGGATACACACAGGAAGAGCTCGGCTGTTGAAGATCTTCCCATGAATGGAGAGTGAAGAGATGGATCCTGATCCTGAACGTCCCGCAAGTCTCAAAACATGAGAGTAAATCCAAAATGTGAATGCATGGGTCAACATTGGCACATGGTTCTGGTTTTTTCTTGTCCATACAAGTAAAACATGACCTCCCAAAACTGGGTGATCTACCCAATTTGAAATCGCCCATACTCTTCCCCTTCCAAGCAATAGCTACCACAACCAACTTCTGGCAGAATAAATGGTTGGGAAGAGAAGACAAGAAGGAGGGTAGTTGACAGTTTTGATGGGTTCTCCCCATGACACATGGATTTTCCCCAAACTGGCTCAAGTTTAACATTCCCACCCCCTTATCCTTAGGAAAATCATGCCCCCATCTCATTATTCATTGCATTAACATAGTTGGCTATGGGTTTTTCATTAACTTGCATATTTACACGATGTTTACAAACATGCTTGACTTAGGACATAAACCATATGCATCAACCATGATCGCCTATATACCAAACATTAATCAATGACAGGGCCTTTTCCTTGAGCTCCTTGTCATGATTTGATATAATATTTACGTCATATACATTAATGCAATGGCGTCCAAACCGGGGTGTTACAGGCACTCCCAGTGGCTCCTAAACTGTAGGAATTGGTCTAGAAGGCTCCTAAACTGATGCATGCAAGTGCAATCAGTGGTAGTAGGACTCAATTAGTGTTCCCCACACTTTAGTAACTGAAACATGTGGCCCAATTATCCCAAGTGGACCCAGTGGTGCTAGTGACTAAAAATAGATTGGATGGACTCTCGATTTAGACATAACTCCTGATTTAGACATATGACCAAATTGGAAAAGTGAGGATTAATAATCCTAATACCCCCCCTGAATTCTAACTTGGACAATCTATGGGCCCTGGTAACTAAGAACATAGGTCACCCATTACATCAACTAAAATAGAGTAACTGCTTAATACAAGGAGTCGGGGAAAAAACCACATGGAAAAAAATACCCCCTCTATCTAAGAAGGTAGAATCAGGATTGAAGTTTGAAAAAATTGAAAATATGTTGCTGCAATCTTCATCTCTGTGAGGTAGCGAAGCAACATGCATGGTGTGCTGTGCACAGGTATTCTGGGGCCTGGCATGTAGACTTCTCCTTCTTCTCCAAAAATGATGATGGACGGAAGGAGGAATGTAACCTTTGTCTCTTGCTGGATGAAGAGGTGTATGATCATATCTATTCTTCTGAATGTAGTGAGACTGAGCCCTTTCCATGTAGCATCTTACAGGGAGTCTATTGCATCTCTCTTAAGGAGGTAAGATTGCATGGCATAGCGCAAGGGTCTTTCCTTTTTGAGTGTCAAGTGGGTTTCCAGTCATCTTCCTAGCTTCCAGTTTGGAAGCAGGGACTGAATCTAGATCTGAATCGCCTTGAATCTCAATCTCATAAACTGATAAAGAGGGATCTAAAATACTACTAGAAGCTGCAAAATAAGTAGATGAAATGATTTTACCTTCCCTTGCAAGTGGCTATTGAGAGTGCATTGGTTCTGAAGGAGGCATGAAATGTGAGAACTCATATGCTTTTGAGGCATGATTTGCAACACCCTTTGCTATGATGTTCCCAGTAGGGATATCTATGATCTCTACTGAGTCAGGACAAAAGATAACTCGCTTTGGAGAGTGTTACAGAGAAAAATTCCTATGGCTTGGGGTTCCACAACAGACAGAGTAACCACGGAAATCAATCCCTTCCCAATATGAAAGAGAAATAAAACATCTAACACTAAAGGATCTCGAAACATACCTTATTCTGGATGGTTGATGTAGATCCCTGTTGAGCTTTTCCAATCCTGTTTGTGTTAACAATTTGCTCTCTCAACAATTAGGAAACAAGAGAAGCATGCTATATAATTGTGTTAGACCTACTCTAGCATATATAATCAATAATGTATAAGCAATTAAAAGCATCCATGGATTCAATATTCATTTAAATGCACATCATTGGACAGGAAAATATATTTCTATTAATATAAATCAGAGATTACAAGAATGACAACCTCTGTCGGCATGTCTGCGAACAGGAGAAACTGAGTCCTCCACCTGGGCCTTCGCCACCTAAATCCTCCATCTCTCGATAGAAATCTCACAAGCAAAGGGAAGCTTGGGAAGAAAACAAAGTGCTCCAAGGGACAAAGAGATGCAGACTCAAGTATAAGCTACAACAACAATGGACTATAGTTTTCTTGCTCTTCAATTCCTCTCCCTTCAATGTATCCAAAGGGTTCCTTATATAGTGCTTCAATGGGGTAATGGAAAGTCAAATCCGAGCGATCTCAAGGAATATGGAAGGCCAAGAGACAAGTGACTTGGATCCAAATCAAGGAAAACTCCAAAACTATTTGGCCTTTTGCACACATTTCGATGTACGCAGGTTTAAGGGTCATATCTGTGTATATACGCGAGAAAGGGTTTAAAAGTCACATATGGAAAATAACATGTATTTTTAGGGATGATATTGGAAACATCAAAGGTATGAAAATGGTCCATGGGGTCCAAAGATTCTGTAGAGGGATAGGGAAGGCCATAAATGTGTGATCTACCATGTGTGATCTACTATAACAGATGCCCCCTAATGTGTGAGGTCAGAGGGGTGATATGATGGCCGAAATACATTATAAGTCCATCCCAGAAGTAGAGTGATGAAGAACCAGCCATCCAACAATATAGTACAAATATCTCTGCATATGACTACAAGTACATACATCAGTCCTGGATACATAAGAGTACAATGGACATGAATAGGCATGAAACAAAATATGACATGTGTGGTCATCGCCACTTACAATATAGATAGATCAAAATCTCCATGATGAATATATACAAAGGATCATGATCTCCATGAAAGCTAAAGATATACAATGGATCAAGATCTCCATAATGGCTGAAGATATCTGACATACACTGGAATCAAGTCACGAGAGTTGAAATCTCATGAACACTGGCATGATCAAGGCGGTAGCATATCTGGAATGCCACCAATGTGGAAAGTCTTCTACATAAACCTCTACAAGTACATGTCCTACTACGTGAATAAAGGTGTCGAGGTTGAACATAGTAGTCCATCGTCTGATTACCGGTCATTGATGTATACCTTTAACAGACGTGAGATCACCCACCAATAATAAAAATGGGAATCAAGGTACTAGAGTGCAATCTACCAAGTGTGAATAAATGTGTTGAGGTCGAACACTTGAAAGAATCCATCGATAAGGGGACAATGATGTATTCCCAAAACTGTCGATGGCGAGAGAAACTGCCACTGATGACTGCAAGTCTCAAGGCACTCAAAATGACTCTAGACTCCTATCCCAGAATAAATGATCTAAATTCAATGGGATGCAATCTGCTACAAGGAGGGAATTAAGGCATGCCCTATCATCCAACATGAGGTACTCAACAAATCTGTATAATGTGGAAGGACTCGATCATAATGTGCACGAACCAGTACCAGTACCAGGAATCACTGACATGCAAAGTCAAGAAAACTGAGGAATGGCCGACTCAAGCTTCAACTTCCTTTGAATAAGAGAATAAAGGAGAATGGTGAATGAATGTAGGTAGCATAGACTCGATATACAAAAACTCAGACATCTCTGCGACACAGGAGGCATCTCTGCGACATAGGAGGCATCTGGAACTAGAAGCTTAACCAGTTGGTGGAGATAAACTCAGAGTATTGAGTACAGCTCCTAAATACAAACTCTTAACCCAACCAACAGATGTGATATATAGTGCTCTATTTGAAGGCGACACGAATCGATTGCTGCCAAAGATAACATCTTTTCCTGTTCGGTTTTTTTTTTTTTGTTGGAATTTTTCAAATATTTTGAAAAGCTTGAAAAAGAATAAATGTGCTTTATAGTTATAGACGAGTGTCAAGGGGAAAACAAACTAGTTCCAAGTAGTGGAGCATACCTATGCTTAATGCAAGGACACATGTGTAGGATAATGACAATCGAGGGAAAGTCCTCTCCCGGTAAAAATGGGGAATCAAGATGCAAAAGATATAAAAAAATGGCTCTGCTTGGCTAGACATGAGACAAGTTCAGGCTATATGGATGATAATCAAAGTCAGAGAAGCCAACATAAGGCTCAATAAGGCAAGAAAAACTCATGACAATGCAATTACAACTTGACATAAGGGAGTCCTGGGGAAAAGGCCAGCAAAAATATCAAGAGGAGTATGAAGCTCTTGCGCAAAGTCATGGCGATACTATACAAAGGACTCCCACACCTTAAAGGAAAAATGTCGGCATGGGCACCAAATGAAAAATAGGAGCTAACTAGGGTACCCATGTATGGTCAGTATCTACCATTCACATCATGTCACTTCTGAAAGCAACAAGAAGGTTCTGTGACAAGATAGAATGGGTTCGTACCTAAGGTTATAATTAAATGGTCATAAGGTCATGCAAAGTGAAAATGGATGTGAAACCTAACCTATATGCAAGTTTAGACATAATACCTAAAATCGGCACGAACGGGTCAAAACCACGGTCAAACCGCGCTCAAAACGGACTCCTACATTATCAAATTAGTTCAAAACGGTCCAAAATGGTCAGAACCGGTCAAAACGATAGAAAATGGGTATAAAATTTCAAAAAATTTCTATAAATAGTAAAAAATTTAAAAATTCCATATCATTTGAAATTTTTACCCATTTGACCTCAAAACTTCCAACTCGAATTTCGGGAGCATCGCCCGGCAAAATTCGACACCGTTTGATCCAGGTAACTCCTCATGTCCTCCTCTTCCTATTTGATGCAAATTTTTTAAGTTTTCATGGTCCATTTAATTTTCTAGGCCATCCTAAATTGTGCGTTTCATCCCACACAGGTATCGGGGTTTTTTCCACGTATAGGGCTGGCCATACGTGGAAAAAACATCCAAAACCCACGCACATACACGACTGTTTTGCAAACAGTCGCGTATGAGGCCATGAATGAGGTTTTCAAGGGTAAATAATAATCAAATCTCTTGTTTTTTATGCACGATGGTTTTAGAATGGAGGGAGAGGGAACATGGTGATGTAGATGAGGCCGTGCAAGGTGACTTAATGGCCCAAAAAGGATTGCGTGCATGTGGTCTGTATAAGTTTTGGTGTCTTGGTAGCCTGAGGGCCAAACCAAGACTCCTCCAGATGCTAGTGGATCACTGGGATCCAAACTATGAGAGTTTTCACATTGACGGGATGTCGCTCAGTATAGAAATTGAGGACATATACCTTATCACTGGTTTATCCCGATGAGGAAAGGTGGTAAATCTCTGATCTCGCGGGCTTGGAGGCAAGTACATTGCGGTGTACTACTTTCCAGACATGGAAAAGGTTGGGAGTCAAATCCCAACAAACTATATCCAGGTACTGGGAATGAAGGCCATACTATAGGAACTCGGCAGGATAGCCTGCTTAGCTTCACTCCACTAGGCCTCTTAGCCACTGATGTTCTATGTGGTGGAGTGTATGAGACCCATAATGTACAACTGGAGCACTGCGTTGTTGAGAAACATGAAGCAACAACTCAGTGAATGCAAGATGGGAAGGGTGAGAAACTTTGGTTTCTGTAGCATACTGAGCACGTTCTTCTTTGAGTGTGTACTGGGGATAAGTCCTAGAGTGGGCATTCCTCCACACAGAGTTCAAGATCCATCCCAACGACGTTGGGAAAATGTTATGCGCAGACTGGGCAGAGGTAGGGTGGCTAAACCCTACCCAACAGACTTCTTTCCATGGTGATGGAGGCAGATCATTGCCATTGATGACTACCCCTATGCAGGGATAGATTTTCGTGGAGATCCAAACATGCCCCTATCACCAGGAGCAACATATGGCTACATAGGTAACGAATCCCAAACCTACTTTTTAAGTTTTTTGAATTATTAATTTTTTTTGTGTTTTTTGATATATTGACTCAAAAGACATGTTTTGGTGTGACAACACATAGTGACAATCTGTCATGTGTATGCAGATGTTGGACCACGACGACCAGATGGTTCCCTCATCATAGACAAAGGGGAAGGGAAGACGATATCATGGGTGTGGATGCGGAGCGGATGCTCCAAATCATCCACACAAAATTCGTACGCTTGACACATAGGGTACCCATGGTGCAAGTCGAGGACTTTCCTGAGGCCATGCAGTTCCAGGTGGTTGGTGTACCATGGGCATGGGTTCAATTATTTCAATGGCTAGCTAGAGCTGTGGTGTGCTACCATGATTAGAACCCCCCCCCTCCTCCTCAGGATTAGAGACCTGAGGGTACTTCTTTTTGTATGACCGTGTATTATATTTTGGTGGCTCGAAAGCCCCAATTTTGTATTATGACACTTATGTATTATGATGTCACATTTTGGATGTTAATGAAAAACTTTTATGATGATCGATTTTATTTATTTACATGTGTGAAAAATGTATGTTTGTGATATGGTTATGGTCTATGACACAAATGCCAATCTAACACATAGTTAGCATATGAGTCAGCAACTTGATTAAAACTTATTGAAACATGAATGTATGTTATATTCTCAAATTGTCATTCTAGCAATCTCACACATAAGAATCTTCGTAATAATATCAGATCCCTAATCTGATACAAGCCATTAAGCTATGAAACCACTAACTTCGAATCAAGATGTACCTCAAGAGAGAGAACACCATGTGAAATGGAATCCCACAATAACTCAATAACGACAGTATATTCAACAACATTGTTCGAAGAAGGCCGTAAACATATGCCTCCTGAAGACAACACTTGACCCGCAGGAGTATAAATCACCCAAGTAGACGAAGCTGAGTTTTGAGTGTGACGACTAGCACCATCGATGAATCCTATGTAAACGGAAGAATCCATTGACATCTGCCATAAGAAGTGGAAGCTAATCAACAAACCTGATCACCATAAGAGAACCTAACTATGCAACTCAAAAACTGTACAATAATATACAACAATCAGCCTTGGCTGAAGATCATGCATAGTAGTTTTTAAGATAGAGCCCATTTCTAGGCTCTGCTAGGATATCCCTTCATAATCCACTAGCTCATAGGCGCCCTTCTCTAACACACGCTTGACCATGTAAGGACCATGCCACATGGGATTAAACTTCCCTGCCCCCAAGGGTTCTTTAGCTTGATCCCACAAAAGGACCAAATCACCTTCACTAAAATTCCTTGGATGGACAGACTTATCATATTGGACCTTAACGCGACGCTTATTTACTTCTAGAGCCACTAAGGCATCTCGACACTGCTCATCAAGCTGCTCTAAGTGGACCAAATTTTCTTCCATTGTGGAAGTGTCTGGTAAGAGCTCTATAGCTAACTTCAATGAAGGGATTTCGCATTCAACCAGCAATATAGACTCCACCCCATGCACAAGATGATATGGAGAGAAACTAGTTGCAGTATTAACCGCGGTTCTATAGGCCCACAAAGCAGGATATAACATGATATGCCAATTCCTCTTGCTTTGTGTGATGGTTTGTTGGAGAATGGACTTAAGTGATTTATTCATTGCTTCAACATGTCCATTCACCTGAGGGTAATAAGAAGAGGAATTCTCCTGCTTATACCCTAACTTTGAAGCCAACTCTTCCATCATTTTATTCTGAAAGTGCCTACCATGGTCAGTGACAAGCTCTTTCGGAATGCCGAACCGAGTAATAATTCGGTTGAAAACTAAATATGCGGCTGCCTCACCGTCGGATTTAATCATGGGCATAGCCTCTACCCATTTCGTGAAATAATTGATAGCAACTATAATGTGATGATGCCCCCCGGCCGAAGGTGGGTTGCAATCCATAAAGTCAATCCCCCACTTGGTGAAGGGACCAGCGGTGATAATAGGATTTAACGGGGCTGGATGCAAGCACATATTGCATGAAAACACTTGGAAAGGGTGGCACTTCTTGACCGCATTAACACAATCTTTGAAGATTGACCACCAAAAATATCCTGCTCTCAATATTTTTTGGGATGTAGAAAGCCCAGATAAATGACCACCACATGCCCCTCCATGGAAATAATTCAACACAACCTCAGCCTCATCAAGGGTTAAACACCGAATGGAATCTACCTCATGGTGATACAAAGTGTTATCCATTATAAGGTAGTTCTTAGCTACATGATGTAATCGTCGTCGCTCATCCCGTGAAAGGTGAGTAGGGACCTTCAACATTTGCAAATATACAATGATATCCCCATACCACGGGTCCAAAGTTGAGATAAGGAAAATATGCTCATTGAAAAACGTATCCTCATAAACCTCTTTCTCCTCCAAACTTGGAAAATTGGACATGAGCTTTGCAAAGATCAACGATTTCTTCGATTTTGCCGAAACGAATTCGAGATTGAACTCTTGCAAAATAACAATCCATTTGTTGTATTTTTCCCCAATCATCCTTCTAGTGAGGACGAATTGAAACAGGTTGATATGAGTTACAACCAAGGTTCGATGAAGGAGAATGTAATGTCTCAGTCTCTGAACTGCATGAACGGTGGCCAAGGAAAGTTTCTCCACATGGGAATAACGAATTTTCACATTAATAAGGTTTCGGCTCAAATAATATATGACATGCTTGTGAAGCTCCTCATCCTCCTGAACCAAAACCATACCAACCATCTCCATGGACACGACCACATAAATCAAGAAATCATAGCTATAGTCAAGTGGACTAAGCACAGGGGCCGATGCTAAGGCTTGCCTAAGAGAATCAAAGGACTCCTGGGCTCGCTCATCCCAGCAAAAGGGGGTGTCCTTTAAAAGATGCATAAAGACTTTAGTCAATTTGGAAAAATTAACTACGAATCTCCGCAATAAATTTTCCATGCCTTGCAAACACTAAAGATGTCTAATATTATGCGGGGGAGACAATTGAAGTATTGCCTCAACCTTTAAAGGATTGACTCTTATACCCTTTCTGGATACGATGAACCCTAGCAAGCGACCAACAGTCATGCAAAAGATGCACTTATGAGGATTTAAATGAACCTGGTAATGACGACATATTTCAAATACTAATCTCAAATGGTATGGATGATGCACTCTCAAACGAGAATGAGTAGCGAGGTCATCCAAATGCACTTCGATAATCATTTTGAGATCATGAAAAATTAAGGTCATAGCCCGCTGAAATGTAGCTCCAACTTTTTTAAGGCTGAAAGGCATCTTCTGATATGCAAAAGTACCCCAAGGACAAATAAATGCAGGCTTATTTTGATCCTCGGGTTTGATCTGAATCTGATTATATCTGGAAAAACCATCCATGAAGGAGAATACCTCGCTTCCCGCACACTCATCCAAAATCTAATCAATAAATAGTGTGGGAAAATGATCCTTAGGACAAGTATGATTTAAATCACAGAAATCAGTGCATATACGGATCGCTCCCTGCTTCTTATCAACTGGAATGGGATTTGAAGCCCACTTCGTCAAGGGAACGAGATAGATAAAACCAGGTTTTAACAGTTTCTCTATCTCTACCTTAATGGCGGGTGCTTTTCTAGGATTCACCGCACGCAAATATTGTCAAACCGTCTTTGCATTCGAATAGGTCTTAATCTCATGTTCGACAATACGAGGGTCAATACCTGACATTTACTCATATGAACAAGCAAAGATGTTACAAAACTCTTTAAATAGCTCAGTATACTCCTTGATCTCATCAGGGGAACAACTCGCCCCAATGTAGATGTTCTCAACTTTTCCAGGATCGCGAGAAATATTGATGGGAATAGTATGTGATAAATTCACCATGTTCCCATCGGCCATCTGACCAGGAGAGCTCAATGGAACCATGGGACTACCAATATTCTCGCTAAGAATCTCCCTAAATTCATCACGCTCCATACGGTCGAGCTCAGGAAGAAAATATGATCGATGATGTAATTTTTCCCAAGGTGGCTCAACTCCAGACATGGCCTCAAGAATGGATTCATCTGATGGAAAAACATCATCAAGGCAATCATGTGCATTATAGGACTCAACTTCCCATGTAGGTAGCACATACAGGTCCTCCTCCTTCCGCGAAGAGGAAGGACTAGGCTCTCCAACTTAACCAATATTTGCTTGATATGCTACCATCATTGCAGGCAACGACACATCCATTTCGATAGGTCCAATCGAAGGACTTGGTGAAGAAAAAATCCAAGGATATTCCATATGGGTAGTGCTAAAAGACACCAAATTCGACGAGGACGAATCCCCACCAAAACTAGATCTGATCATAAGAATGGGTGTAAGACAGCTAAAGGTTCCCATAAGATATGGATACATACCCACACCCACACTCCCAGTTGCTGGCTAAGAATGATCGATAATCAAGATAGAAGCTCTCGATGATGCATTAACACTCGGATTACGGAATGATGTCTGATCAATCATAACAATATTCCCATTAAATGGAAATCATACCACTCAAAAGAGAGAAGACGCTATGACTTGCATACTATACATCAAATTCCGGCCCAGCAGAAGATTGTAGTCAAGGGGTGCATCAACCACCTCGACCTCGATCACGATGGTCTTCCCTCCCAATTGGACCTTAAGAGAAGGAAGAATCCTGTGCGACCAAAATGATCTACCATCAAAAGCTATCAACATAGTAGCGGATTGAGACAACTCGGGAGAACCCAAACCCTTCCAACATGACAAAGACATCACGGAAGAAGCAGCACCTTCGTCAATCATAGTGTGTTTGATGGTCATATTAAGACATTCTACATGAATCAAAAGAGGCACGTAGTAAGGAAAGTGAGGATGTATTCCCATGGTTTCAAATTTGATAACGGTAGAAGAGTTATCATCATCAATCCCAAGAGCAGAAAGCAAGGCTCTCCTCTGCGAAGGACAAGTTTGAAGTACTTCAAGCGCGGACATCAAACAAGGAGTTTGGCCCAAATCCTTAACAACAGAATAGTTTTGGGCGGCTCAGGCATTAGGATTGTGGCCTGAACACTTTAGGACTCTCTTAGGAATGCAAGGTGCAACTTTAGGTTTATCCGTAGGTTTTTCGATACACAAAGGGATCTCAGGTGGAGCGGGTTCCTTTCCAAGGTCTAGTTGTGACGAACCATAATCCTTCACACGAGTCACAACCTTAGCAGTGCTCACCATGTTAATGCAACCATGAGCACTATTTGCTTCTAGGTAATTTTGATCTCCACCTGATGCACAATGAGGATCAATGGTCCTCGAGTTCATATTTTGATTGTTGGGTAAAGGATTAGTTAGCATGGATGGGCCCTGTGCTATGAATCTCGAGGCATCTTCCATATGAGGGCACAAGTGAGTGAGGTGGTCCTCCTTACATAACTTGCAAGGAAACTTTACCTTACATTTAGACTCCGTGTCCTCCTAGCATTACAAGTGTTCTTGTCATTATAATTAGCAGTTTCTTTCTTGTTCCCACCCTTACGATTATTTTTTCCTTTTTTCCTATTCCTTCCAGGTTGTTGGTTTCCCTTCTGGTCTAACGATTGCATGGAAAGTACACTCACCATTTGGGTAGGTTTAGATGAATCCATGGCTTGTCCCAACACAGATTGATTAATTGACAATTGGCTCACTTGTTTCACAACTGAATTCGCAGGTTTGGCACTTGTACAACCCATAATGCCATCGACATGTGGTCCAGGCTTGATCTTGGGATCGAAACTAGATCGTGGAGCATTAGGTATAATCTCATCCAACTCTTGTGCCCTAAAGATTAATTTTTCCTCATTTTGGACTCCAGATGTAGAAACATCCTTCGCGATGTAAGGTAACGATGACTTGAGGAACCACTCAAGGAGAAATTCTGGTGGTATAAAGGCTTTAATCAACCACTTCCATCTGCGCCACTCTTGAATATGATCCGAGATATGTGTGGCTTTGTCTTGCCAAAATGTCAACAAGAGTTTAGTACCAACGTCGTAACGTACGGTAGCTAAAAGTGATCGAGGAAAGTCATGGCAAGGTCATCAAATAAAGCGTATGCCCACCTTGATAACTCTATATACCATTTCGCTATAGGCCTAGTGAGGGTGCGTTGAAATAGCCTCAAATGGATTGAATCCTCATGTAAGGAATTGGAAGAGCACCAAAGGTGAAAAGTAGTGACATTCTCACTAGGATCTTCTCCAGCTTTTCCCTTGAACTTGGGAATGTCCGAAGGAAGCTTGTTAGGGATGGCCAGCCAGGCTGGGTCATGAGATATCAGATTGTTCATAAGTCTCGATAAGTCAGGTAATTTCACCGTTACGAGGAAAGGGAGCCTAGGTTGAACCAGTCTATGCCACGCTCCCTAATAGTTCTGGTTCATGTAAGGATGATTGCTATAAATACCATGTCCTTGGCCATAATAAACCCCTCCCATTTCACCCATATAGGGCTGCATGGAAGCATTGTGATGTGGTTTACCTTGATTATGCAGTGCTACAAAGCCATAATTGGAAGAGTAAGCAGGTTGTTGATACCCGCACCCATAGGGTTGATGGTTCTATCCATACTGTGGTCCATAAGACTGTCCATGAGAAGCTCCATAAGGTGTCCCATGGGATGTCCCATGAGAATGTCCATAGTTAGGGATATGGGGAACTCCTTGAGATGGACCATAAGATGATCCAGAAACATGGATATGACCTCACGACACAACAGGAGGTACTTGACTCTGAGATACTACCGTGTGAGCAGTCGCAGTATGAACATGGATAGTAGCAATATTTTGGCCCGAAGGACCACATGAATGAGGAGGAGGAAGGGTTGTCAAAAATGCATTCGAAGGAGTAGGGTTCGAGGAAGAAGGGACATGTTAAGGGATGTAAGTGGTGTTCCCTATGGTCACTCGTTTCGGATTTGATATCCGCATCTGATTACTAACACTAGGTCCAGGACGGACATGTGAGGTTGCTTCCACCATGGGGATGGAAGGTGCAATGTGACTAGTGCTCCCAAATCTCTTTGCATGAAAAGGAATAGGAGTGTCCCCAGGCGTAGTGCTAGGTTCAACTTCTGACTCAACATGATGTGACAGATCGGGTGCATGGATATTAGACATGCCATAATGAACATGGCTAGTGCTTGTGGGTTCATAGTGAGTCTCATCGCCTGGAAATCAATACTGGTGACCTATGAATGAGGGATCATAACCAGAATGTGAAGGTATTTCTGGTGAAGGATCATATACAGGAGTAGGATATTCATCCCCAACCTCGTGAGGTGGAGAGGACATCTTAGGAATCTCATCCTCATGATCTCCCATCGTGTGTGAATCAAAGTGAGAAGTAGTCCACCCGGACTGTTTGTTTCTCTCTCCCAAAGGAGGAGGAGACGTGGAAGGTGGAATTCCTTCTAAACGACGAGAATGATGAAGTTCCGCGCCCGAATCCACAATGACTCAAAAAATGAAAAGACTCGATCTAATTACGCAAACCCTAGGAAAACTAGTGTGCACAGAGCATACACCTATAAAATGTAAATCCAATTCGCAAACAAACAAGCATAGGATATGTGAGATCCCAAATGAAGTAGGTATGTCTCACCTAGGAGAGGCTTGAGACTCCCATACACAACAAGTGGAGGTTCATAACCAATTATAGTGGCCCTCA
The DNA here is from genome assembly GCA_001517045.1 of Pseudotsuga menziesii. Classification (NCBI taxonomy): domain Eukaryota; kingdom Viridiplantae; phylum Streptophyta; class Pinopsida; order Pinales; family Pinaceae; genus Pseudotsuga; species Pseudotsuga menziesii. Next base: position 268,455 of record LPNX010743069.1, read on the forward strand.
GCTTCAACGCATATAGTGACTGTGATTTCCGACCCCTACTTGGCCAGGACACCTGCAGAATGACCTTTGTGAAGTACCCCCTCGATAACCTAGGTAAGGAAACTAAGGTCACCTCAATATAATCAATGCTCAGGCAGACAATCGTAGGTAGGATTGACCGTATGGGCAGGGTAGCAAAGCCCGAAACTCTCGAAAGAGCCCCTAGATATGAATACAATCCTAGAAATATCTCTGGTGCTACTTAGTTATGACGAGGGGTCATCCCAAACAATAACCGCTCACACTGCCTCATGCTTAACTTCCTTGTAAGAGGAGGATCCTGAGAAACACTAATTATATAAAGGAATTTCACACTCGCACCTGGACAGACACATAAATGTTTCGTTTAGTGGTCTTGGAGAATTTACTCAAAATGAACTATTCCAAGACCCTAAAACCTAATCTTGTTGGTGTACCCTGTAAAAGAAAAGAGTGTAATTCATTTTATTATGCGTTGATTTTAATTGGCTTATTACTCAAAAGGGAAAATGGTCGTGCAACTAATGATGTTATGATGCAACAAGAAGTAAAATGCACACCTAACAATCAATGCAAATGCACTATGTCAAATGAAAACTGGGGTACGCTACTATGTGAAGTGCAAAATTTTCCTTCAAATGAATATGCAATCATTCCTATATGAAAATATGACTAATACTCTCCAAGCAAACCTAATGCAAGTACCATGCAAAATGCAAACAATGCATAATGATCCAAAAAGCAAATGTTTTTGTATTTTTTGAATTAAATGAGATAAAAAGAAAAAGTATGAATCTACAACCCTCAAACTATGCAAGCACTATCAGAAGGCACCCAAGCAAAGAACCAAGGTAAAAGACACCTAATGCACTAATCCCAAAACAAAAAATAGAAAATGAAATCACAAGAACATTTCAAAAATTTAAACTAAAAATCGTCTTTGGTCAGAAACAGAGGTATATATAGAATCCACAAGCATCCAAGAAGACTCAACAATCATCCAAACTCACCCAGCAACACTTAATCTTCCCAAAAAAGGAAAAACTTAGGGCATACACGACGTTTTGCAGAAAATCCGCATATATACGCGGCTATTCTAGGAAAACCCGCGTGTACACGCGAATGTGAAGGAAAAACCCACGTATAGGAAGAAAAAGAGATAAAAAAGAACGCAAAAAGACAAGCTGAGACAAAATTTACTCCTATCAGACACTACTAGGCAAACATGCCCCCAGCCCCGACTCAGAAACAGAGAAATCAGAGCAATTCAAGAACATTGAATGCCAAAAAAAACCCCAAAGGAAATGACTAGGAACTCCCGAGCGGAGTCACCAATTCTGTTATAGAGAAAACTTCCTATGGCTTGGGGTACCACAACAGACAGAGTAACCACAGAAATCAATCCCTTCCCAATATGAAAGAGAAATAAAATATCTAACACTAAAGGATCTCGAAACATACCTTATTCCGGATGGTTGATGTAGATTCCGATTGAGATTTTCCAATCCCGCTTGTGTTAACAATTTTCTCTCTAGACAATCAGCAAACAAGACAAGAATGCTATATAATTGTGTTAGACCTACTCTAGCATATATAATCAATAATGTATAAGCAATTAAAAGAATCCATGGACTCAATATTCATTTAAAGGCACATCATTGGACAGGAAAATATATTTCTATTAATATAAATTAGAGATTACAAGAATGACAACCTCTATCGGCATGTTTGCGAACCAGAGAAACTGAGTCCTCCACCACCTCAATCCTCCATCTATCGATAGAAATCTCACAAGAAAATGAAATCTTGGGAAGAAAAAAAAGTGCTCCAAGGGACAAAGGGATGCTGACTCAAGTATAAGCTACGACAACAATGGACTATAGTTTTCTTTCTCTTCAATTCCTCTCCCTTCAATGTATCCAAAGGGTTCCTTATATAGTGCTTCAATGGGGTAATGGAAGGTCAAATCCAAGTGATCTCAAGGCATATGGAAGGCCAAGAGACAAGTGACTCAGATCCACATCAAGGAAAACTCCAAAACTATTTGGCCTTTTGCACACATCTCGATGTACGCGGGTTTAAGGGTCATATCCGCGTATATACGTGAGAAAGGGTTTAAAAGTCATGTATGGAAAATAACATGTATTTTTAGGGATGATCTTGGAAACATCAAAGGTACAAAAATGGTCCATGGGGTCCAAAGAGTCTGCAGAGGGATAGGGAAGGCCATAAATGTGTGATCTACCATGTGTGGTAAAATCAGCTGTAACAGAGAGCAAGTATGGGTCATCTGGTAGATAGATAATAGGTTTGAAGCTAGGGAGGGAACAAATAGCGCATCTTTGAATATTCCATGTTAAAGCTTGATAGATCCCTTCCCTTTTTTTTGGACTTTACTATTATTTTCCATTTGAATACTAGGACCATCAAAGGACTGAAAAGAAGAGAATGATTCTCTGGATGTAGCCATATGATTGGAAGCTCCAGAATCAATGAGGAAGACATGTGTTGATGAGAAACAAGCCTTCAGTGTATGGCCTTTCCTTTGGTATTGTTCATCTTCTTCTTCATAGTCATCCTTCCTTGTGCTAGTAGGTGCAAGAATGTTATGTTTCTTCAAAATAAGAGCCATTTCATCAAGTTGCCTTCTCATACGACATATTTCTAAATGAAAGCCTCTTCTATAGTAAGAGCAAAGGACCTTTCCTTTTCCATTCTTCTTGCTTCTATTCAAAACTGAAGGCTCATTTGACTGCTCTTTCTTCATATGGGACTCATCTCTTTGCTTCCGTTTTTCATTCGCTACCTTATCTCCTCTTGCAACCAGAGCTTGATCTTTGGGAGATCGAATGATCCCCATTTGGATCAATTTATTATTCTCAGAAGTGAGATATTGGATGAAGGCATCAAGAGTGGGAATCTTCCAATTTGGATTGGTGAGCTTTACTGTTTGGAAGGTTGAAACAAATAATGAGTATTCTATATTGAGCTTTGTGAGAATGGCGAGGATGAGCTGATCTTCATCCTTCACCACTTTGCATTGCTTCAACTGGTATATCAGGTTCTTGAATTTTGTGAAGAATTCATTCAGTGATTCAAAGTTGGATGGATTAAGAGAGATCAACTCATTTTCTAGTTGATGGACCCTCATCTCATCCTGCTTATCAAATAAGGAGGAAATATTGTCCCAAATATCCTTGGGAGTATTCAATCCTTTGATGTGGAACAAAGATCTCGAGAGACTGAGGAGAATAAGTATCCATGAGCTTCATCAATCCTGTTCAAGTACTTCTCTTTGTCATGATTTAGAACTAGAACTACCTTTGTTTCTTCTGTGAGTCTGAAGAGCTTCTTGGTGCGGACTAGTACCTCCATGTCTTCCTTCCACTGGTGATAGTTGAAGGGAGTGAGAGGCTCTACTGAATGAGCCATTTTGAATGCACTAAGGAGGATTGATCTGCTGTAGCGAATGCAGTGAGAAGAAAGGGATGCTTGTAATGAATTCTATGAGAAGAGCTGATAGCCTATCACACAATCAAACAGACAAAGTAAGGTCACCAGTCTGCACTTTTGGAACTTCTTTGACACCCAGCATAGTTGATCATGCAAGCTTGTATCAACAATTTCCTAACTTGGGATATTAAGTGGTAAATTCTCCGCTTCTGGTGCAGTACTGGAAGGAGAAATTTTGCTAAAAAAAATGATCCAGCTGGATATCTAAGGAGGAGAGGTGCCTTGTTTGTCAAGGCTCTAATACCATATTAAATTGAGCACATCGATCTATGGACAAACACACAACTCACAGGATAGATCACACAATTTACTCAGTTATTGAAGAATGAAACAATGCAAAAATGGCTTGCAGTTGTGAATTCTTTTCATTAATCAAAGAGTAATTAGATAATAATTACAATGAAGTACAATGGCTAAATAGCCATAAGCAATTTGGATCCACATGAGGATATTCAAATTGATTAGACTCTAATTGATTGTAGGTAACTAAGACCTTGTCTAAATCATTATCGGAGGACTCAATAGTTAACTGACCTTGTCTAAATCATTATCGAAGTTCATCAAAGTTCTTAAAAAACTCAAGTGTCTAATACAGTGTTGAATAAGGCTAACTGACTGTGGTAGGTGAGAAATGCACCCCTCCTGCATGAAGCCATGCAAACCTAGCTCTAACTAAATGTAGAGGACTAGAACTGAATGTAACTGACTCCTAACTGAGCTTGACTAGTCACCAACTCAACTCAATTGACCTTGGTTGGTATTGGCACTCCCAGTGGCTCCTAAATTGTAGGAATTGGTCTAGGAGGGTCCTAAACTGATGCATGCAAGTGCAATTAGTGGTAGTAGGCCTCAATTAGTGTTCCCACACTTTAGTAACTAAAACATGTGCCCCAATTAGGCCAAGTGGACCCAATGGTGCTAGTGACTAAAAATAGACTGGATGGACTCCCGATTTAGACATGAATCCTGATTTAGACATATGACCAAATTGGACAAGGGAGGATTAATAATCCTAACAGTTGAGAGGGAGAAGATAGATTTTCTAGCTCCTAGAAAAATCAGTGGAACTGGTTAAATTAACATCCTGGTATGTAGAAACCATGTATGGTACTCATATTCAAAAGGAATCTATAAGTAAGAAGCTTGGATTATTCTTAATTTTAGAGGTGTAACAGTCATTAGATAAGTCTTTTTCTTCCGTTGAGGAAAAATGTTCAGTAGAGTTCTTGAAAGGATTCAAGAACAATGGATTGTAAATCCATGATCACACACATAAAGATAAATCTAATTCTTGTTTAGATTTGTAGAATCTCATAGATGTTATATATATCTATACTGGTCCCAGGATTAGTTATATGCTTTTTATAGCCATTACATAGACATGTACAACAAAGCATGTGATGCGTTACCTGTTCGGTACAAGGGTATGTGGATTCAGACATGTCACCGTCAATGAAAGTAAGTTTCATAGATATATGGATTCTAACTAATTAAGCCATCGAGAAAGATCACATCAAAGATGTTTCTCTATATAAAGCATATCATAAGGAAGTAAATATTTACAAGGTTCCTATTCAGTTTTATTTGATACATGGTGCAGAAAGGAATTGTGTAACTCCTATACATATCCGCAGATGAGCGAAATTGCCAACATATTTACTAAGACTCCATCCAGAACAAGCTTGGTATAGTATATAAAAGACTCCTCTAGTTGAAGAGTGAGATCGATGTATCTTCATAGGAAGTAGCAGTTAAAAGTCCCAAAACTAGTTGTTCATGATACATGACTCAAGAATCCATGGGCGATGGTATATGTTGTGGAAAGAATCAACATGAGAAAAGACATAGTCAAAGTCTCATAGAATATTGGTACTCGAGAAGAGTTATAGTATGAACTGCCAGAGAACAATTAAACATCTTGGATAGGTTAGATAGCCATATATTTATCTATGTGGGGTACCGTAATATGAAATCACTATAAAAGTGGTCAGGCATTGAAGAGCATCACAGAGAATGATAAGCTCACTATGAGCTTCTTCATATGGTAGAAGATTCTTGAAGTCAACAAATGTTGAAAATTGAAAGAAAATATAAGACTTTCTTTCTGTATGATAATTACACATTTAATGTGTTTTTTATGATGGATATGAAATCCATAGTTTGTAGTTTAGAGAAACTACATTTTGGATCAGATCCAGATGATGCTACTTTGAATAAGTAGTTGGTTGGCCTCTTAACGTATCTAGTAGACATGTTGTATTTTTATGCTTGTGGACAAGCATATGTTTGAGTACGTTTGAGGTACATTAGAATAGGTTCTTTATTGTATTTTGATACATAGTAGACCTATTATATAGCTTGGAATTATTTATGTGTATTGCAGTTAGTACTACATAAGCTAAATGTTTTTTGCAGATAGTACCACCTGTTGAGGCATAGTGTAGCCTGGGAAGGTACCTACTAGGGTGAAAAAATCGAGACTATAGTTATTAGGTGTTAATATTCAAGCTTTATAAAAAAAACCTAATGTGTTATGATATAAAAAATTGACATGAAGTATCACTTCATCTGATTCATGGTCATGCAAATAAAATTTCAGTACATAACTACTGATGAGCAGATTGCAAATTTGTGGACAAGCCACTGTCAATGATGAAGTTGAGATAATTCTGAGATAAAACTTGGTATGGCAGGAAATTACTAGTAAATAAGAGAATTTCACCATCGTTGGGAGGGAGTGTTTATTATACAACATCAGGAGTCATTCTCTAGACTTGTGAGTAATGTCAAGTAAGAATTATGAGTCATATCAAGTCCTATATATCCTCATATGATTGAGGTGGTGATGTTGTATTGTAAATCTTGTGAGTAATATCAAGTTGAGTCTTGTGAATTTTATCCACTAAGTTGCACTTAGGGGATTTTTCAAGTGAGCCACCAAGGATAGGAACAAATCACTTGTTCTTACTCAGTGCTCGGAAGTTCCATGGTTCCATCAGGGCCAGTTGTGGCCTCTTTTGAATGTTCACATCCTTTTGATGGAATTGTACTAACTGACATAGCATGATGTTATTTTATGTAAAAGTATTGGCCTTCTTAGAATTGGTCATCAAGGTCATCATCCTTGAGTGTTTTTTTCGTTGTTAATTATATGACGCTTTTTAAGCCACATATAATTTTCAAGTTTTTCACTCAAAATCCTCCAAAGTCGGGATGGTGAGTTTGGTAGATTTTTTCTCAGAAAGGTTATTAAAGACTAGGGTATATGTATTATACCATGCTAGTCATATGTCTATATTTTCATGAACGTCCGATAATTCCCCCCTAGTATTTTTTTAATTTTTACTTTTTTAATAAAATCATCGATAAGGTGTATTTTAATTGTAATATTTCAAAAGGTCATAAAATTGGGCATAGGGATCCAATTTGGTCATGTGGATGCTACTTTTTCAAGCCAGAGACCTAAATTAACCCATAAACCCACTTTTGAGTGTCAAATTAATAATTTTCAATTATTAATTTGGATTTTCTCTCCAAAATGACTCATAGGGTCAAATAAATGAGAAAATTATAGAAAATCCAATTCCTAAATCAAAGGAAGCTTGTCTGGGACTTGTCTTTGAGGTGTCAAAGTTGTTGAGGATATTTTATGGGAAATTTATGAGCATAAAGGAGCATCTTGAATCATCAAAGGAGAGGCTCCAAATCACTTCCACAAAATGGGGGAAAATTCACTCATGGAGGGTGGTTTTGCCACTTGGATGAAGTGGTTAAAGGAGGTAAAGGCTTCCCAAACCAAGTGGGATACCTCAATATAGGTGGCATCCTTCACTCCCACGAAATCAAACCTCCTCTCACCATTATCTCAAGCCCCAAAACCACCTGACACTTGGCAAATTAACCCCCTTGGGGTTTGAGCTTCTTTGTTGCTATAAAAGCATGGTTTTGCTCCTCAATCAGGATGGATGCACGGAACCTATGATATTTTGTATTTTTTCTATTTAATGAATAAAATTGCAGAATTTGGAGGTCCACTATGTGTTATGAGATGATTTCTTGCAAGTATTGAGGTGATATTGTTAAATTTCTGAATTGTTTCTTCCTTTTTGCTTAAAATTGCTATTAGATCTAGCTTAGAATGTCATCCTAAGGCACATAGAGTAGGAATTTACTGCTGTAATTTTCTCACTGGTATTTTGATCTCAAGATATAGGAGAGTAGTTGTTCATACTTAGTTGCATTTCAACTCTTTCTCATTTCTTGTTTTTGAGTACACTAGATCTAACTCTTTTTATGTAGGGATTTCTCATAGATTTTTTTTGCAGGTAACTTTTTCAAAGGATAATTTGAACTCAGCTGTATCTTCTTCTTATTTGATAATATATCAAGTTTTATATTATTTCTACAGGGTCTCCAAAGTTTCCATAAGAAGATCAAGCAAGGCTTGAAGTTGCTTTCCATCTTCTCAAAACAATTCTCTCTCCTTTGTCCGGTTACTTAGATTGAATATGCAAATTTGATAGATATGATTAAAAAGTATGATAATTTCAATATATCTATTTATCATATCAGATAATTTAGATTTATAAGTGCTTAAAAATCATCTTTTACTGAATCTAAAGTTGTCATTTTAGTATTCTAAAAACTAGTAATTTTTTTCCAATCTTTTGCAAGCACTGAAATTAGTTTTAGTTTCTATATTTTATTCATTCATTCCATAAAATTCAAATAATTTAAATTTCTGGTTTATATCAGGTCCAAAGAAAAAGTGGAGGAAGCTCTGCTCAAAATTCAAGTTTTGGGTCTCCCGGGACACCCAAAACCCCCAGTTTTCCCCTCTTCTTCATTCCCCTTCACTCCATAAAGTTGTATAAGTATTTAGAACTGTTTTATAGGGTATAAGACATATTTTAATTTATTTTTTATAATATTGTAATCATAATTAATAAATAAATCAAGTGGGATACACAACGCCCACACTTTATCCCCCCTAGGGGGATTGGTAGTGTCTCTTTCATCGCTTGATTTTTTCTAAAAATCACATGCACACAATTCGGTTTCTTTAAAGGATGTATTAGTTAAATATTTATTTTCATTTACATATTTAAATTAGTTTAAATAATTTTGTTCCCTCGCTTGTTTCCATGAAGTATGCTCGCTCCACCAACCAAAGGCTTCTTGTTGGATATTGGTGGATGATCAGAAAGTGACACATAGCTTGTGGATTATTTTAAGCTTCAGATTTTAATTTTATACAACAATATTTTATGCTTCAGTACAATTGGAACAAACATTTTTCCATTCTAGTGTATGTTCTTTCCCATTGTAGGTTCGCCCTGAGCTTTGGGATAACCAAAAGCAGGAATGCACACTGATCAATTCTTCACATATAAATAATTAATTCATAGTAATAAAATAAAAAAACTTATAAACATTATGAAAATACGGCACAAATATTTTTTACATCATTGGGCAAATTTATCAAAGGAAGCGGGAACCACTAAATAATGACCTCAAGATACAGTTAGGCTACACCCTTGTTGGTGTAGTATTGAAAACCTTCTCAGAGACTCCGATTCATCCCACATTTCCAAGTGAGGAACCAATTTTGCCATATTTCCAAACATATGCTCAGTACTTCATAATTATATCGAGAATCTCCCTTCCCCTAAATCAACTCATCTTTAATAATTAAAATTGACCAAGACACATTGCAAAACATTTACTTTTCAGCAGCATTTTTGACTCCATTTGGCATTGATCTGAGTACACAACAATCTTATTTTCACATGATTATCAATTTTTACATATTTTATATTTATATACTCATGTTATATGCTATTGAATTTTTAAACAATTTTGCATCAATCTTGTGACATAATTATCTACCAAAATATCCTAAAACAACTTAATTTCGTCATTAACAACTAAAATATAAAGAGCCTTAGTTGAACTCTTTCTTAGGGACCAACCCCCTTGGATTCGTTTGGATTTTGGCCTAAATGGAGGAGTCAAGATCAAGTGACAGTACTTGACTTGAGACTTTCCCACAAGGATACACCTGGCAACTTGAATATTTCTACTGCACTGAACCCCCACGTGTGTGAAAGGTGGCAATAGTGAGTAATATCAAGTCAAGTATTCTCATAGAAAGTACCCTATGAGAGTGGATCTCCAATTGTGGAGATGATATTGTGTTGTATCAAGAATGCGGACCTCGATTTTTTGAGGTGGTTATACTATGTGATATATTGCTAATCATAGTCACTGAGTGCTACAAGTCTCCTTTAGGGCTTAGCTACCACTAGAGTGAATTACTTTAGCATATGGCTATATGGACCAGGGTAATATATATGATCATCGGTATGTATGGAATAATTATTCTAAGTATTATATGATAATATAGATAATAATACACATATGGACCATGCCTTAATTAATTAATGATAATCAGATAAAACATAGAGAAAGAGAATTCAAGTTTTCCTTGCAAATGTCCGAGTGAACTCAAGTTATAAATATTCAGTAAAATATGAATGCCTCAATCAATTCCTGAATTAAAACATCATTTGTGTATAAATAATAGATCAATTCTATGGGAAATGATGCTAAGAATACGCACAGGAAATAGATCTTGCTACTAAGAATTCTCACAAGCATACATAGGAAAAATAGAGAGAAGAAAAGAGGCTGAATCACATGAATGAAGAGATGAATATTGGTGTGTATCCTTCCATTTAATAATGATGAATAATAGTCTACATAAATAGTACATCCATCATAGGAAAATCGAGTTGTATGGGAACAACTCATAAAGCTCAAAAAGGCTGACTTACCAAAATATAGCAAACCCCCATAGGTGGCTAAAGCACTTCCCAAATATATCAAGGACCTCACAAATTGGCAAAAAAATGAGTGATTTTTCAAGTATATGGAGAAAACATGCTTATCCTAGAAAATGGAGGAAAAGTCATGAAGGATGGGTTGGCAACAAAAGGACCCAATTTCCTAGTTTGACTAGCTTTACCTTATCCACAGAAAAGCTGGAAAAGTAGAATAAAGCAGAATCTGTTGTAAAGTGTTGTATACTAATTCTGAATGGTCAAAAGGTGGTCAATATCAACCCAAAATCATAAATAAAGTATTCCTAGGATATAGATGGCATGTATTGACTTTAAGGTGTAAGCAAATGCCAACTAATTAATCTAGTGGGTGAATAATTAATCAAATAATGATTAATTATTTTATCCCAAGTTATGAATGGGTTTAATATATTCCAACACCCCCCTATAAGTCTGACTTTATGATGGTATGACAAAAAATATGGATACATATAGGGCCCAACAACAAGGCTATGGTCACCCTTTAACAATTATTATGTCCAGAAAAGTGAGGAAAGAGGCAAAACCACATGGGGAAAATCCTCCCTCAAGATAGGACAAGGCACAAAATTTGAAATATGTCTTCAACATATATTCATATTCACTTTAATGATATGAATGAACTGCTTCTGGATGAAGGACTTGCTGAAGAAATCATGAACTCCATGATCATGCGCTAGAGTGTAGAACCTGCAAGAAGGAAGAGGAGAGACTCCTTGTATCTCATCAACTGATGAAGTAGGAGAATTATCTGAATGATTCTTTCTTCTGTAAAAATATTATCTAAAAACATAATCTGAAATGAAAAATATATCTGTGCATACTCCTTTCCAAAGAGTAAAACAATTAAGACAATTTATGTCACACCCAATTCCCTGAATAGCTGCAAAATTGTGATGTGAATCACATGTCAATATTCCAATATGATTTAGCACCTTTCCAGATATTATACGAGGCTGATAAAACTATGATATATCATAAATATTAGAATATGGAAAAACAAGGACAAATTATTCAGCGACTCCATGAGGATATAGGGCTAGACTAGGAAAACTATGAGCAACTGGGGAAAACTGATAGGTGTAAAAATATGAATGATGGATGGACATAAGATCTGAACCATAAGAGTTTATAATAGATCCAAACATGTTTAATATCAGTCCAAATATGACTAAGGTCATGGATAACCAGCAACTGAAAAATAGGAAAGACTTCAAACCATGTAAGATAAATATCACTGCATAAGAGACCAATGAGGAATCAACTAGTGAACTTGGGATTTGTATAGTCTTAGGATTATTCAGAGGTATGGTAGATGTTATGGATGGTTGGTAGGATATGTGTATCAAATTGAAAATATTCTTCTAAATCAGAATCCAAAGGATCACATATAAGCATATCAATAGACTCATGGGAATACACTGGTAATGGATCCTTTGTATGAAAGGAGGAAAGAATGAGATGTTCACAATCTTCAAGGAGGTTATGAGTATTGATGCCAATAAAAAAGTAGGATATGATGAAGAACATGAGATCAAGTAAGGTAAGTTTTATGACACAAATAAGGCTTGATTTGGATAAGCAAACATCTTGGAAATCATTGGGTCGTGCACCATCAATGAGAGAGGGATGCACAAAGTGCGAAGAGTCACGCACATAGATCTCAATATAAGATAGGAGATATAGAGAAAAATGAATGGGTGATACGATCATCATCAATATCAATAGCAGCTCCATATGTTACTTCTTTTCATCATTAGTATCACAAGAAGAAAAAACACCTTCAAGAGACATATAGAAAGATGGCTCTTCAATATTTGCTTCTTGATTGAAGGAGGAATCATTCGAATCAAAGAGAGTAGAAGAAACAAGAAATGTATAAGAAAATTCTTCTTCATGATCAAATTCATTAGAGAATTTAGAGGCCAAGAAATCTTGTGAGAGACAACAAGAGGAGATGCTGGGTTCGCTCCATCCTTCATTTTCTATTTCCTGCAAACCAAAAGCTTTGTACAAATTCTTCCAAAGCTCAAATGGATACTCGACAGAATCTATGAGATGATGTATATTTGGAGACATTCCCAAGCAAATAATTCCATAAGCTCTATCACAATTATTTAACCAATCAATATTCTCTTCATAACACTCAAGTTTTCTCAATGCACCAATGGAGACATCAAAGAGACATTGCCTCTTCAAGTATGCACTCATCTTTAGCTTCCAATCAACATAGTTGAAAGGAGATAGTACAGGAACTTTTGAATCCATATAGAAGTTGTTGATATGATCTAGGAGATACTCTCTACAACTTGCAAAATAAAACTAGGAGAAAATCTTATATTCTAGACAAGCTCTTCTTCAGAGAGGGATAGGAGACTGGATGCGCTCTTCAACTCTGTAGAACTTGATCAACCTTGTTGCTCTGATACCTTGTAGAATATGGAAATGTTGTGCTCCATGTAGCTCTAATACAATGTAGTAATAATAGATCAATTCTATGAGAAATTATACTAAGAATAAGCACATGAAATAGATCTTTCTACTAAGAATTCTCAGAAGCATACACAGAAAAAATAGAGAGAAGAAAAGAGACCGAATCACATGAATGAAGAGATGAATATTGGTGTGTATCCTTCCATTTAATAATCATGAATAATAGTGTACATAAATAGTACATCCCTCATAGGAAAATCGAGTTGTATGGATACAACTCATAAAGCTCAAAAAGGTAAACTTACCAAAATATAGCAAACCCCCATAGGTGGCTAAAGCACTTCACAAATCTATCAAGGTCACGAATTGGAAAAATAATGAGTGAGTTGTCAAGGAGATGGAAAAACATTCTTATCCTATAAAATGGAGGAAAATTCATGAAGGATGAGTTGGAAACAAAAGGACCCAATTTCCTAGTTTGACTATCTTTACCTTATCCACAGAAAAGCAAGAAAAGCAGAATAAAGCAGAATTTGCTGTAAAGTGTTGTATACTAATTCTGGATGGTCAAAATGTGGTCAAGATCAACCCATAATGAGAAATAAAGCATTCCTAGGATATATATGGCATGTATTGACTTTAAGGTGTAAGTGGACGCCAACTAATTAATCTAGTGGGCGAATAATTAATCAAATAATGATTAATTATTTTATCCTAAGTTATGAGTGAGTTTAATATATTCCAACAAGTTTAACTATTAATGAATTTAATCAGTTAAGTAAAGAAGAGCTTAATTTTCACTAATCAACATGAAAATTTAACTAAAGAGATCCATGCAAAACTTAATAATATAAATTGTGCATGGATGACACTAAGAGTGAAGCACTGATGACACTTAAGTTAGCCTCTTAACTAATTGATCATTAGTCAGTTAAAAGATTGAGTTCAAGCAAGTTAACATTCAGTTCAAGTCATTTAACATTCAGTTCAACTAAGTTAAAGTCCATTAACATTCAATTCAATTAAGTTAACATTTAGTTCAAGTAAGTTAACATGTAGTTCAAGTTAGTTAACGTTCAGTTCAAGTCAGTTCACTTTTAGTTCAAGATAGTGAAAATTCATTTAAATCTAATTGAGTAAAGGATGGGCGCTAATGTTTGCATGGAGGAATTTATAGTTATCTCTTCCTTGTGAATGCACTATGTGGTGCTCTCCGTGTGTTTACTGAGCCTCCTATGCGCTCCCTTCTGCATGATAGGTGTTTTGGCTTATTATTAATATGCTAGGAATATGGTAAGTTCAACACAACTGCATATAGTTTTGTTTGTAGGGTTACATTAGTTCTCTCTTCTCTACTACTATTGTGATATCTCTTATTGGACAATATGCTTATGTATTTTAGACCATTCTCTACAAATATATTTATCATACTCAGAGAATTGCTTGGTTTTTCTTCCTCTGTGTTTCGAGGGTTTTTCCAGGGTATTTCTTGTCTCATGGTTGATTGATTTATATGGATGATTATGTGGTTGATTTATGAAATTCATAAGTGATGAAATTGTTTGATAAAAGTTTTAAAGTTCAAGCATCTTCTATTTTTCTCAAACATCAACATTGACAACATATGAAACTGATCTTGAGGGAGGGAAACATAGCTAGGGGAAGGGGTGGAGGACTAGGGTGGTCATAGTGATTATGACTGCAACGAGATGACCTCAATAGGAAAAAGGGGATATAATGGGAGGGGGAATCCAAGGGTGACTCATTGCAGAGTGCTCTGAACAAGGGTGACTAGGAATGTTGCCGACATAGGGAACTAGATGTGATTTGTAGGGGCGCTGAGAAGTACCGGTTGGTCTTCTTCCGATTCATATTTATGTGTGAATAAAATGAAAGAAAATATATAGAATCATAAGCAAAGACATATTGCAATGAATAAATATATACAGTAAACACATATTCTATTAAATGGTTGAAATAGAATAGATTGTAAATACAAAAACTAGAATAGTGGTAGCTATCTCTTAGAAGAGTTGTGGCTGCTACGATCATTGTTCCAAGATGAATAAAAAATGAGGCCAAAGGGGCCTATTTATAATAAGCATGATGGAGAGAACCCTAAATGTCCAAAACATAACCCTAGAAGATTAACCGTCATAAAGTTTGTGGCCCGAAGGTGGTTAGTTGAACAGTCAACTTCCCAGGGTCATAACTTTTGCATACGATCTCTAATTTGGGCACTCGATGGCTCATTGGAAAGGTATATATGATATTTAAATATTATGTATAGGGACAAATGCATGCTGATTATAACCATATTCCCCACTGAATCACCAAAAAATGTTGTTGAAGGCCTCAAAACGACCCCGAATGTTTGGGACCAAAAAACCATAGAAAAATAACTAAAAAAACTACCAAAATGGACAACTGTTTTGTGCCAATGGAAGAGGTGGGTGGAAATTGATCTACATATAGATTAAGCCTCCCCAATTAGGAATAAATGGTCTCCATTGCATCAAATCCCATATCATATGAACTGTATGTTGAGAGGATATCGCGGTGCGGCATTTGCTCAAGTGAAGAGGATGCCTTTCTTTATCATCTTGAGAGGGATGAAATTGCTGCTGATGGATGCGCTGGAGCTGCTCACCAATTCTAGTTGCTGTGTTATCCTTTGTATGAATTGTTCTAGATGATTTCTTTGCAGAGGAGCACCTGGAATGCGTGGTATTGCATAGAAGATGTACTCGAATAGACGAGGGAACGCTGGATTTATGTTATTCTTGTTTCTGCTGAGCAAAAGGACCCTATGTAGAGAGTGTGGAGGTCTCTACGATTTGATATTATCATTTAGAGGCGATTGTGAAGAGAGAGAATTTCCCATTGTGGGAGACTATCTTCCTGCCCTATGAGACGGTAGTAGGTGCAGCTGTCTCTGGTATCCAGTAGAGTTGTCCTTCCAAAGTGACAACGACACTACAAGGCCGTGATTCATATATAGAATGGCACTTCCACATATATAGGTGTACTAAAAGAACATCACATACTTCGAGTGGGGACACATAAAAAAAGTACCTCATCTTTGAAAGGATTGATGTCATATGGTAGGTGACATTGCTGAGTAACATAGATACCTTGTCCTTGTTTTAGCCAACCAATGTCATATCATTGTGGGTGTGGTTTTTTCGAAATCTCCAATATCTTAATGACTTATTTTGTGATTAGGTTCTTTTGATTTCTACATTCAACAACAAAATGTATGGGGATTCCCTTCACCCACATCTGTGAGTGGAATAGACATTCCTTTGCCTCTGACTCTTTAGGTTCCTTTGGTTGGATCTGCATGGTTGCAACAATGACACTGGGTTCTTCATCAATGATCCTCTGCACATAGTTTTCAATTGTGACATTGGGTTTTGAATCAGAATCATGATATGATTCTCAAGATTTGATCTTAGCCACTAATGCCTACTTTGAGCAGGATTCATCAATGTTGTGCCAAAGGATTTTATGGAAATCACACCACTTCATGGTGTACTTATTTGTCTTTCCATTACCCTTCTTTACTTATGGCAGGGACTGGTTTCCCTTTCCTTTTCTTGTGTTTTATGAACCATGCTTTCCCTTTATTTGCTTCTGTAGTGGAATCACAAGTCCAAAGTCTCGCTTGTTCTTTTTTCGAAATTTCTCCTCAATTTTGAAAACATACTAATAGGAAACTCCCAATGGAGAGATTTCTAGGAATTCCATATCGGTTCGGATGTACCAATGTAGGCCACTATGATATTTTAATACCATGTTCCACTCAGAGTTCTTGAAACCCATATTTGTATGCAAGGTATAAAAATTGTTGGTGTACTCCAACACCGTGTGGTCCCTCTCTTGACGCATAATGGTCCATTTTGTGTACTGGTCATCATAGTTCCCCACAGGGTAATACTGGTCCTTAATGACATCTATGAAGGAGACCCAAGTGGGAATAACCTTGAACATTCCAAACTCCTTTGATGATTTTTTATCACAATAAGTATCCAACCAATTTTTGACATGGGGGACGACCTTAAGGTGCACAAAGTTGATCTTTTTCCTGTCGAAAAAATTATGGATAGAGAAATACCCTTCTAGAACATTCAACCACTTATCTAGGGAATCAACATCAATATGACCTTCAAATAAAGGAATATCAAATTCAACTTGTACCTTGAATGGAGTTTCATCTCTGAGACGACTGCTCGTTTAAGGTGCATTTGCCACTACTGACATTCGTAGAAGGATCTAGGCGAAACTATCCATCATCTTCTTCCTCTATTGCATGAGGTATTCCTTGAGAAACAACTTAATAGGATCTTGTTCTCCCTCATATCTATTTTATTGCACCATGGGAAGCCATTTGGGGTGGCGAGAGCTATATTCCCCAAGTGAAAATAGTTCGAGACCCAACTCTCTATACGTTGACCTCATTGGGGACATGCACCGAGAAACAATCAAAGAACATATTGCTTTGACACCATCGATCTGGATTTATGTGTGAAAAAATAGAATAAAATATATATAATCATAAATAGAAACACATTGCAATGAAAACATAGATACAGTAGACACATATTCTATTAAATGAAAGAAATAGAATGAATTGTAAATACAATAACTAGAATGGTGGTAGCTATCTCTGAGAATAGATATGGTTGCTATGATCATTCATGCCAAGCTTAATACAAAATGAGGCCAAAGGGGCATATTTATAAAAAAAATGAGGGAGGGACCCCTAAATGTCGAAAACATAAACCTAGAAGATGAATCATCATAAAGTTTGCGTCCCCAAGGTGGTTAGTTGAAAAACCAACTTCCCAGGGTCATGAATTTTGCATAGATCTCCAATTTGGGCACTCAATAGCCCATTGAAAAGGTCTATCAGATCTTTACATCTTACATCTCGGGCCAAATGCATGTCAACTGAAACCATTGTCCCCCCCACATCACCAAAAAACATCGTTTAGGGCCTCAAAATGGCCCCACAAGTTTGGGACCCAAAAACTATATAAAAATAACTAGGTGTTGTTTAGGATATTACACCCTTGTAACCTAAGGGTTTGGGGTTACCAACTTACTACTAACTTGTAGACAATCATATTTTTATAGAGAATGGAAAGATAATAGGAAGAAAATCTTGACTTACCCGATTAGCTACAGTTGATCCAAGCTTGATCTTCTCTCGCTCCACTTCTTTCCAAAGCTTCTAGGGATGCACTTCTCCACTTGTAAAGAACAATTCATTCAAGTAAAATCTCATTCATATATATATTAGAGCTTAGATGAAAAGAATATAGATAACATAATCAAACATATTCATTAAACCAATATACATGAAATAAAATCAATACAAGATTGGAAGAAGAATTCTCTTTATTAGCAAGCGGCGAATAAGATAAGAGTACAACCTAGCTTCTGACACAAGGAATCCTCTGCAACCAAAGGAATCTGAGTTCTTCTGCTCTAAGAATCTGAAGGTATACCACCAACATAACTTTTCTCTCCAAAATTTATTCCTTAGCCCCCACCCCAAGGACTCTATTTATACTTTGGGAAATAGAGTGGTTTCAAAGGTTGGGATGGTTGAGATGGTTCGGATAGTTATGGATTAGGCCCAAACTAATCTTATCTAATCTCAATTTATATTTTTTAATGTTGAATTAAGGTATATGTGGGTATTAATATAGGCAACTCACATATGATACATGAGTTTCTCAAAGGGAACTCGTGTATGCAAGTATACGCGGGTTGCAATGCAAATACTCACCTATGATACACGAGTTGCAATGCATATAGTCATGTATGCAACCCAAAACTCATAATAAAAATATACAAGGCTGGTTTGAGGATAATGCATCAAAGGTCATGCCCATCTATAGTGTTTTGGCCACTTCAATCCAAATTTGTCCTTTTGTGTACCAACATGAGGAATGTCGGTACTTAGACAAAGAAGTGCCATTTTGGCTGCTAACAGATGCCCCCTAATGTGTGAGGTCAGAGGGAATCGATGGCCGAAATACATTATAATCATTATCTTGGAGAACTCAGAAGTCCAAAGAAGCAGAGGAAGTACCTGAAACAAATACATATCAATGTCATATACAAAATCATATTTGAGGATGCCATGTTCAATATACTGGAACACTAGATCCTTTACAATATTTGACTACATCATATGATATGGGTACAATACCATGTATATTACAAAGGTGAATTGAAGCCACAATATACAATAATGATGAGTCTTCAAAAATCTGGAAGTTGTGTAGGTGAACACAACACAATCTTGTGCAACTTAGGTTATAGATGTGAACCTACGGTCTTCGTCAAAATACAAAGGAACCAGTACAATCCAAGCCATGTGAATAGATGTGTCGAAGTCGAGCATGGAAATAATTCAATGGATTTTCAATCAATAAGTGATAACTTACAATTGAAGCAAAGGAACTCACCAATGATAAAAGTGAATCCTAGGGTACCATTGTAAAAAATCTAGGTCTCCGTCTTCGGGAAATACTGATGAGAAACCGTGTTGTGATGAGGAAGGGAATAGATCCTTTAATGGATTGCAAGAGTGACTAGAAATTGGAGAAAGGAAGATAGACACAAGTGATATCAGATAGGATAATGATGGAATCAAGATAATAAGCAGAAACAAGGATAAATCCTTGAACAATGAGCATGACACAAAGATGTCCCAAGGCATGTTTTAACTTTGCAGATAGGACAACTAAACTTATCTGTCATGTAGGAGACATGATCAAATTCCCCGGGCATAAATGACAAGTGGAAGAGTAAGAAACTCGAAGTGATAGCTGAACTGAAAGTGTACACTGAGACATGAGTATCGAAAAGTTTAGAGAGTGCTATGTTCAAGGAGGACATGATGCCACTGACCGTAATCCAAAAAGGAAACTTATTCCTTATATTTCCTGTTAAATTTTAACGAGTCCAGGAAAGTCAACTCAAGTCTCTCTTCATTTTTGACAAGCTTGAAGAGAACAGGGAATAATTCTTGATAATGTCACTTATTCATGGATTTTACGAGCCCGAACTAGTACATGCTCACTTGGTGTTTTCATGTTTAGAGATTCTAAAAAATCCAAAGAAGACTTTAGGAGGGTCCAAAATTAGAGTGGCTTTATCCTGTCGAAAGGTGGACAATAAGCTTGTCCCGACATCATACCAAACAGGAAGTTGGAAATGGTTAAGGAAAAAATTGGCTAAGTCCCAAAAACTATCAAATGCAACAGAGGGTGTTAGCTGGAATATTTCACCTCCTGCAGACAGCAAGGTGTTCCACTGGTTTGAATGGTTCAGATCCAAAACAAATAGAGGATAGAGGTTGAAGACTCTCCTTAGACACCGTAGATACCTGGAATGTAATGCTTCGATCGTTACCCTGTGTACCTGAAATAAGCTTCAACACACAAACATATTATACCACCAGAATATAATCTACTAATCTATGCTAGTGACTAAGGAATATAACAACATACATGTGAAATAGAACAACAACAATATATGTGGGACATAAATCAACTTGCATTATTATAGAAATATGAAGAAGTTTACAACCAAGCCTTAGTGTTGACATGCATCTCCATGAAACCAAGCATTCTCATCCCCAAAAGCTCCGACTCTAGCTCTCTAT